>NW_015149003.1:1625986-1636860 GCF_001465965.1 Polistes dominula
TATATATATATATACATATAATTAACATCGGCATGACTAATTGCACACGAGTGTTGTCTTTTCGAAAACAATTTAATGATAGAGAAGATTTTGTTTCCACGTTCGTGTTATCGATATTTACAAATGAATGAGCTAATGAACGAACGAAGTACAGAACGGAATATCCAATCCCCGTTTTGCTCGTGAATACTTTATGCTCTGTGCTGTGGTGATTACTCTGTGGCACAACACGTATCACGTTGATCGATTAACAATTTTCATGGACGACGATAGTCGAAACAATTCTAGTAGACAATGCTTTTGCTACTACTTTCTTTTCCTCCTTCTCTCTCTCTCATTTTCTTTGTTTCTCTTCTTCGCAAGCATTTTGCTTTCCCTCGAGGGCTTATTCCGATGAAAAAGTTACTTTTATCGCGAGGACAGATTGCTTGATTAAGCTCCGGGATTGGCCATTACCGCGAGTCAAGAAGGTTTTTACCTTGAGCTAAAGCAGAAAGTGAGTAAGAGAGAGAGATAGAGAGAGAGGGATAGAGAGAAAGAGAGAGAGAATGTTCCAACTATGGACGAGGACGGATGTTCTTCTCGAGTTAATCTTGAATTTTTTATCTCATTTCGGTATAGAGGTCTTGATTCTGCGCGCCAATTTTCGTGTAGATTAAATATTAGTGGTTTTGATATGGAATAAGCTTCGAGCCCTCGAAGCGAAATAAAAAAATGAGGAAAAGAAAAAAAAGAGAGAAAGAGAGAAAAAGCTAAAGAAGATAAGATCTCGGTTACCGCGGGGAAAAAACGTTTAAATTGTTAGAGAACCGTTTCCACTGGTTAGAGTTTCTACTTACCGATGATCTAAAAACCGCCAGATAAATAAAAAATCTCTTTTAGAGTAGAGAAACGAAAGTTTTTCCTTGGTGACATTGAAAAAAAAAAGGCATGTTCAATTTTTATATACTTTCTCCCTATCTTATTTATTCTACCAATTTCTTTCTTCTTTTTTATCTTCTTACTATATCAAATAGCTATTTTTATGATTCTTAACGAGTCCTATCGAAGGAATCAATATACCGTGTAATTTACTTTGATACCTTTTTCTAGCTCTCGATATTTCTTTATTCATCGTTCTCGATTACTTTTATATTCTTTTTTTTTTCCTTTAAGATCCGTTTCTTCCTATGAGATAGATAGATAGCTTTAAACGTTGTTATTGAATAAAACCTGACTGATCATCATGATCTTATTGTAAAACGAATTCAAACATAATTCTACAAATTGATAACAATTTAAATGATAAACGTTTGCTCATGGCCAAATAATAATAATAAAAATAATAATGAAATCGAGTATCTACGAAATTGGTAGAACCACAAGAAAAAATTGTTGAAATTGAAACAAAAAGTTAAAGAAAAATTATTGAATAAAAAAATAAAAATGAAAAAAGGAAAGAAAAAAAGATGAAAGATAATTCGTAATATTTCTTAAAGGAAGTATAGAACGTGCGAAAAAGATTTTGACGAGAGTTCCATAGGATTTTCTATATCTGGCATTTTTGTTGTTGTTGTTGGATGCGTACTCGCCATGATTCCCCATAGGAGAATTGGTTTTTCCGTGCGGAAGCAAACGTCAATAAACGAAGCACGGCACTCAGTCACTCAGCCACTGAGTGAAGTTGACCGAGATTGGACTGGTAAAGCACAATAACTCGGTACATCAACCACGGGATTTTCCCGCGCGGTGTGAGAATAACGCGCATGCACTTTATCTCTCTCCTTTCTCTGTTTTACTATCTATCTATCTCTCTTTCGTTCGTACAGATATAACATCGTACTACATGCATCGCAAACGTTTTCACGCTTCGACGAGTTCCACAGTTTTCATTGAATCGAGAGATGCTCTTGCGGCAACACGCGCACGTTCTGGGATACGCGATAAAGCGATAAACTCGATGAACGTCCGATGATAACATTATATCGACTTTTCCTTTACTTTTCAATGTTTCGATGTACCACCCACACCATTTCTCTCTATCTTTCTCTCTATATATACGTTATTTTTTTTTCTTTTCTCTTTCTTTCTCACTTGTCAGGATGATGATGGTGGTGCTGCTGCTTCGGTTAAGTCGAAACGCGCGAGAAACCGTGGAAACTTGAAAACAGCAAATAAAGAAGTTCCTTCGTATGAGAGTCGGCCTCACCGTAAAACGAGGACGTATTTAATTAGACACGGGGAGGTAGTAGCAACGACGGCATTACTTATGTCGCTATTAATCACAACGACGATTCGTTTCTGTTCTCCTGCTGCTGCTGCTGCTTCTGTTCAGCTGCATCTACTACTGTTACTACTACTACTACTACTACTATTACTACTACTGTCGGCTGACTGCAAATCATCTCAGGATAATCCAAAACGTGTAAATATGTCTCTAAGTATATACATATATATATAAAAAATATAGGTCCTTTAAATTATTTATGAAAATTGACTACGAGTAAGTAATATCACGATGAGAAAGACAAATTAATAATATTTCTTTCTTTATTGTTTCATATAATTTGATATAATATTATTTGTATATAATAAATATAATAAATAATTAATATAATAAATATAATAAATAATAACTTTTAGATTTATTGTAAATCACACATCGTAACACATATATTATATGTATATTATGCAAAAGGTATTTTTCAATTTACATTGACCACTATTTATCATAACAAAATCCGATAAGTCGTGTGTTGCTGCTTATATTATATTATTATTATTATTATATTTTACAGGCGACTAGCAATGCGAACACAGCAAAACTTTTACGAACTTTTGCGCCGTTTCCATTATTCACCAACATTCTAGTGAATCGTGGAATAGCCACAGAGGGAAAGGAATGGGGGGGGGGTGGTAGTTTGTAGACGAAGAGAAACGCCATTCCCAGTGATATCGAAATGATTTTCGCTAGAGTGAGAGAGAGAGAGAGAGAGAGAGAGAGAGAGAGAAAGAGGAATAGTACGCGTACGCATGCATACTTTTTTTCCTTTCTTTTTTTTTTCTACTCTCCTATCTTTCCCTCGATCCCGACCGTATCAATTTTTTGTACTCGATCGTACGCAGAATTTCGATTGAAATCCAGTATCGAGTGAATTCGAGCTTCGATTCGAACCATTTCCGAGTGCCTACCTACGAGCTTGAAGGGATGATAAAGTTACTCGAGTTACAGTTACTGACGAAACGATATATCGATAAAAATTTTTCCGAATTAATACCAAGAATGAATTCCTATAATCGTTTGGAGGGAAAAAAAATTTGAAGAATATTTCTCTTCTCTTTTTTTTTCCGTTTGTACGTGCGCATTTCATTAAAAACGAATGAAAATTGAAAAAATGTCATTTACAGATACATCGATATTTAAAACGTTTTTCTTTGTAGATTTTACAACCAAAAATTTGTCATCAATTTTCAATCGAAAAATGGAACGTCTCGACTTTCTTTTTTCTTCTTTTCTTCAAACCCAGGAGGAGAAGAAGAAGTGTATTGACAAGTTAAAAAATAAATTTCAAATCAAATTCAACATTATCAAAAAAAAAATCTGTTCCTTTTCCTTTAACTTTCAAAAAATGAATCATCCCAAATATTATCGAGATTCGTATATAAAAAAAATAATACAATAACTTAGAGCATACTAGTTTCTTTTCTACTTTCTAACAATATATATATATATATATATATATAATGTAACAACACAAGTTTTAATAACGATCGAGTGATTAAGTGAGAAACGTCACTTGAACGGTGCCAGGAGAACCGGCGTTCCTACGACGTGCCACTTAGAAACTTTATATCCGCGATCCGCTTAAACGACGCTTTTCGTTAAAATGAGAAAAAAGGAAAAGAGGTAGGGGATGGTAAAAAAAGGGACTAGAGAAAAGACGTGTCTCGCATCGATTAAAGGGAAGAAAAAAATTTAAATTCTTCTTTCTGTCGAAACCGGTGACGGTATTCTCGAGTCCAGGAGGACTAGGTAAAAGAGAAAGAATAAAAAAAAATAAAAAGAGACAAAGAGAGAGAGATAGAGAGGGTAGAACAATAAATTACCAGCCGTACCGGCCGTAAACGGAGGTATTAACTTTCTCGTTGAAACGACAAATCCGTTTAACGCTCAGCCACGCCGACTGCATCTGTAATAAGTTCCGTTTGCTTCCGGTGCAGGGCCATCCAAATGAGAGAAAAAGAGAATGAGATAGAATGAGAGAGAGAGAGAGAGAGAGAGAGTCTTTCAGTCGTACGTTTATTTTACGAATGCAGATAGGCATTATAAAGGCGGAACCCACAGTATGAGATGAAAAGAGGAATATCAGCGAAAAATATGGTAAATTCGTGCGTTATACACCTGACTCTTCAGCAGCATTCATGAACGATATATTTTCCAAAGAAAATCCCGATGACTCGTACGTACTACCAGTATTTATTACTACTACTACTACTATTTTCATCTTACCTAATAAATCCAACGAAACTTTTAACGATGATTTTTTTGAATTTAAAAAATATATCGTTTGATTCGTCTTGTTAAAGGAAATAACAAAATATTTAGAAATATTAAGAAGTAATTTGTAATAATAAATATTAATTATGAAAAATAACTTGTAATAATTATTACAAATGACAATAATTATGTACAAATATAATATTCTATGTGTATGATAATAAAAATAATTATGTTAATACATTAAATTAGAAATAATGAATTGCATTCACTTGAGAATAATGTAATGTAAGGTGGAATAATGTAATATGTGTTACGTAAATACGTGACTGGAATTTTCAAGCAATAGACAATATTTTGGGGTTTCTTTTTCTTTTATTTTTTTTTTTTTTTTTTATTTAAACGTTAGAAACCTTACAGACGGTTTCCGAGCGACGAGTCGTGAAAAAAGAATAAAGTCGAAAATCGAGAGAGGAAGGATCGATCAGTTTGGTTCCCAAGGGTAAACTAAACTTTCCATACCCTTTTATTTTTCTCTCTTTTTTTCTCTCTTTTTTTCTATCAATTTGTATATATGTTCCTGCATGCAGCAATATAACTTTTATCAAATCACAGATTAATTTTTCTTTACTAAAATGTTATCGCGTCAAATCATTCATGTGACACTATACGTGTGATCCTATTCGCGTTAACGTATATACCCTTTTTCTTTCTATTTTTTTGTTCCTTTTTCTTTTTTTCTTTTTTTCCTCTTGGTGGTTCTTTCTCGTACCGTCCTCAATCGTCGAAAGCTCAACGCTCACGTACGTGTTTTCTTCCTCAAATATCCCGAACTGTCCCTCCGATCCGTTTTGGATCGAATCCAAGAGAAGCAAGAAGCCAAAAAAAAATCAAAAAAAAAAAAAAGAAAAGTTGACTTGAAAATTTCTAAGGGAGAAACCGTTCGGAATTTTCGGAAGGGGTCCCTCCTAATCTAGGAGAATCGAAGGTCCGACGAACGCTTTCCAATTTGTTGGCTAGGAGTACCAAAGACTCTTCAAAAGTTCCGTACGGTTAGGACGTTCGAAGTAAAAGGGAAGTGAAGAGAAGGGAAGAGTAGAGAAGGGTTATCGATAAAGCTATGTACAGACAGTCCTAGTGTATTATGCAGTAAGTTACTAGGACGAGACGACATCGAGAAAAATAGATAGATAGATAGATAGGAAAAAAGTTCTAGTTTCTTTTCTATCGATTTTTCCTCTTTTTCTCAGTTTTCATGAAAACAAGAAAAAGGAGATATCTTCGTTCGCAAAAAAAACCAAACGAAAAATAAAAAAGGGATAAAAATAAAAATATACTTCTTCATTTTTTCTTTTTTTCATTTCTTTATATAAATCGTCCTCGACATAAAGCAACTACATTTCCGTTGGTTGGTTATCAGCATGGAGATCGGTATATCGAGTATCGTCTATACCACTAACGTAGCGCTCTTTCTCGAAAATTGAATGCGTCTGAATATAACGTGAAACAATGTTAAACTACCCCTTTTTTTCTATCTATCTACGTTCCATACATATATATACACATATACACATATATATGCATTGATATGTATTAGTAGATAGATAGAGAAAGAAAAAACTCAGAGTGGCATCACCCGAATCATTTGCGAGCTGCACCGAGCAGCATTTGTCGTTATCGCGTTACCACGAAAACGAGAGAAATAAAAGAACGAGCAGAGGAAAGTGGGAAATAAAACAAAAAAAGAATTACGCGAGTGAGAGAGAGAGAGAGATACTCGTAAGAGGAAAAACGAATCAGGTGGTGGTAGGGAAGAGCCGGGGTATTATCAACGCACTATACTACCCCCATTTTCAAGAAGATCGAATTATCCTATTCTTTCCTCTTTCTCTCTCTCTCTCTACGTTGTCCATTTTTGCGAGTGCTTTCCTCTAATGTACTTTCCGCGAAGCATTCCGATTTTAATTTAAAAGAGGTTGGTTGGTGGGTGGGTGGTTGGTGATGGTAGTGGTTATGTATTCTTGTACTAGTAGATGGATATGTGATTCGTTCAAGATACAAATCGCGATCTTTTCGTAGAATAAAGGAAATAACGTTCAATGATATATATATACTACCCCCTATACATACCCCTATATATACCCCCTATATATATATATATATATATATATATATATATATATATATATGTATGTATGTATGTATGTATGTATGTATGTATGTATGTATATATAGATAAAAATTGATAAACCGTTTATGTAGATAGATCAAACGATACAAGAATATGCTAATACAGATAGAAATCGAGAAAGAAAAAGAGAAGAAAGAAGAAAGAGAGAGAAAGAAGAGAAAACGTCTTTGAAGCTGGCAATATTACTTTAGAAAAACTCGATAAGGAAGTATCCAAGGAAGAGAAGTAGAGATACAAATATCCGTGTGGTATCAAGAAGCAGTGGAATATAAAAGGTTCCCAGTGGTCTCAAAGCGAACACGTTGAATACAAGCTTTTATGTCGATCGATCAAGCCGTTCTTCATCCTGTTCTGTTATATACATACAAACATAGTAACTATATATGCATCTACTTATATATATATTATATATCTATATATATATATGTACGTAAAATCGAATGATATGGAATATTCGCGCGAGAAAACCATGCTCCCGGTGGGTATTTTAACTACGAGGGATGGAGAGAGACAGATCATCCATCCGTTGCGTTGAAAAGCGTTTATCCTTACTAGCTACTTTCCAAATCCCGATCAAATACGTCTCGAGAGAAAGAGAGAGAAAAAGAGAGAGTTTGAAAGAGTTTGAGAGAAGGTTACGACAATCTTTTTATCTTTTAACAAAACAAAATGCACCAACCTACTTTTCGATTTAAGCACGAGATTTATTATAATATCTATTTATCCATTTGAGGGTTTACAATTATTTGGAAAATGTTTATTATACCTAAAATTAATATTTGTTCTTTTTTTTTTTTTTTAAGAAAAAGAAGTAATCAGAAATATTTAGCATCGTTTGGAAAATTATATTTATACCGTTTTATCTAAAATAAATATATTCTTTACTATGAAAGATAACAAATATAATATTATTATAGTAATGAAATACAAAATGATAATCGAACGAAGGTGTCTCATGAGTAACACGAAAAGAATGTATTTAAGATTATAGTCGATAGTTTGATAGCCTCAAGGAAATGCTGGCAAGGATAAAAAGATGAAAGGAAGGAAGGAAGGAAGGAAGGAGAAAACGATCGACGAAAACAGCAAAGAGGGGAATGCGTTTTCAGGAAATTTCCCTGTTGCCCCATGCGCAAATATTTATCGGTAGTATCGGGAGTCGTGCAAGCTGGTACGAACGTGTACGGTCACGCTGTGGCACACACACATACAAGACATATATTGATACGACACACAAACTCTTAGAAAAAGACATGCGTGGGTGACACGTAAAAGGCCGTAGTATGCATCGGGGAGCAGTGTGAATACATGCATAAAAATGTCTGCTTTTGCGTGCTTCGTTTTCCTTTTCTTTCTCTCTCTTTCTTTCTTTATTGCTTTTTCTCTTTCTATCTCGAAAAAACGTCGCGACGCCAAGACGCCGTTGCCGTGAAAATTTCTTCGGATCTAAAACGTGCCAACCAAATGTTAACCTTTCGGGCACGTCGCGGATTGACTACGCTCACGACCTACATATTTTTTTTTTCTTTCCTTGTATTCTTCCTTTCTCTTTCTCTCTCTCTATCTTTCTCTTCTTTATTTCTTTTTTTTATTTCTTTCTTTTCTTTTTACTGTAATAGCGTACCCAAGACACATACCGATATATACATTGCCCTTCTTCTCTACCTTTACCTTAGATCGACAAGAAACGAAACGTAACGAAAAGACACGAGGAAAGCGTGGCTATTATTGGTGGACGAACGAACCAGCAGCATCGAGAATCGAGGAAAGCTCACGTTGTTTCTCTTTTTCTCTTTTTCTTTTCCGAGTCATGAGAAAATTCGCTTCACGTCGTTCTCGTTTTCGAAGACTCGGTGGAATGAAGGGGGTTGAGAAGATGAGATCCCCTGCATCATCGCGTTACTTACAGTTACATGAAACACGATTATCGACTTTTCGAAACTTCCTTTTTGAAGTGAAAACTTCTTTAAAATCGGGGTGATTTGAAAACGGATGAAATGAAAAAATGATGAAAAGCTACGTCACTAAAAAGAGAAAAAAGACAAACATATATACACCTATAAAATTGAACCTGCGAGAGAATGAGATAAAATATAATATAGTTTCTCCTATTCTCAGTTTCCTCTTTGTGCAGTGCTTCATAGTACCCACTCCTAGCTACTAAGTTTTGTATGTGTGTATTTGTGTGCAGCTGCATACTACGAAACTTAAACTCATATTATTTCACAGAGAACCCAGAGCTTGTATTTTTAGGATATTTTTGAAACCTATAATTATGAGACCTAGTTTTAAATATTATATTGTTAACCCTTTGGCTACATTTGACGTATCAGTACACTACAAGTTACGCCCAAACGTTTGTTTGGGCAAAAACGCATATAAGATATTACGCATGAACTATATTACCTTACGAGTATTTATGAGAAATGGGTTTTAACTTAATGTTTTTCTTGTTCTTTTTGTTTTTTGTTTTGTTTTCGAAAGCCAAGAGGAAGACGTTTGAAAACGTGCAACGTCGGTTACCGATGCTTACCGCAGGCGTTTGTGCTCGCGACTGCTACGAAGGATTCGATCGAATGCAACGGACCGCGGCAACGCAATTTTCCAGCGGTTGCGCTTTCGCCGACTATTAACTCAATTATAATTATTATGCCAGCGTTTCACTTGGGGCGATCTAGAGCTCTATAATTTTCCTAACGGACGAAAAGGGATCAAAAACCGTTATTCGAATGATCGAGACTTTATTCTATCCCTCTCTCTTTCTCTCTCTCTCTCTATCTCGGTTCTACTTTATTTCTTTATTTATCTTTTTTTTTTGAAATTTTTTTTTATTCACAGAAAAACATTTAACTATACGCAACAGACACGTATGTATGTATTTATATCGTGCTTTGGAATACCGAGAATAGAGATAAAAAAAATATATTAAATTCATATGAAGATATACCAAAACCAAGAGATATTATTAAATAGAATATATTTTATAATAAAAATATAATATACAATTAGAATATAAAGGGGAAAATATGGGATGAGATAAGAGAAGAAGATAAAAATTAAAAATATGAACTATAAAAATAGTTCATTATTCAACAAAACATATTCTGGAAAAAGTCATAATGTGAAGATCTTATTCTCTTATTTCAAACCTTGCAATCATAATAGGTACAGTTCATGTCATATGATTAATCATAGATGAAAAATGTCCACATTTTCTGACATTAAAATATGAAATATAAATTTATTTTAAGATCGTGAAAATTGTCATTTAAATTGAACCAATCTTAATGCACGATTATTTATAAAATATTCAATAAACCAGTCATGTGGTCATGGTTAGTAAAATGTTTAAGTGACCCATCCAAAGAAATGAAACATTAAAATTGTGTGTGCTCTTAATTTCAAAGAAGTAAACAAATTTAATATTTTTCTTATAGTATTGAATAAATGTTAGAAGGTGTTAATAGAAGAAGTATCTCAAACCCTTAATCTTAAAAGACGAACAAACTTACGATTATCTATAAAAAAGCATAAATACTTGACAATTTGAAGAAAGACATTATACCATCTATGAGAAATAAAAACTAATATATCTAGAAGATTTGTCGCTTTTTTGCGTGTTTAAAATTTAATCGCTGAGAGAAAGTTTCATCTTGGTAAAGCTGGGGCGTCAGGCGTTCCATCAACGTCGATTTTAATAAAGGAGGACACGAGATTCATATCGATGATCTGTCATCTTCAAAATCGTATATATATATATATATATGATAGGAAAGAGGTAGAATTATTTTTGTTGACAATAGAAGTAAAAAAATAGTAACGTTCAAAAATATCTTAATTTGTCAATTAAATGAGAGTCCATCGAACATACCATTCACTTTGAAGTATTATCAACGCCCGTAAATCATAATTATCGTTAACGTGAATGATAAATCAAACCATGTACATATATATATATATTAAATTATTAATAGCGAGTAACCAAGAGCGTTGCGGAAAATCGACGATGGTTTTCCTTCGATTTCCCGTGGCACGCGTCGTTGCTAACTACAAATATAGTTAGTATACATATATGTGTACTATATTTATGTAAGTGCTTTACATATGTTATATAGATGTGTGTGCATATATATTTCGCACAAATCGAGTTTACGCGTAAATAGATATGCATACATATACCTATATATATATATATATATATATATA
>NW_015149003.1:1636895-1699269 GCF_001465965.1 Polistes dominula
TACGTAGAACGGTAAAGAGTGCCCTATCATTCGACAGTGACGGCTTACAAATTAGAACCGTTGCTCGGGATCTGCATTGCTCCATTTCGACTGCGGCAGAATGCATTTGCTTCGTTCCGCTTCTCCGCTTCTCCACGAGTTCGCTTAGTCGGGACACGAGGGTTTCGCTGGGATTAAAGTGCATCGAGGAATCGAGTTTATGTAACGGGATACACGTATCCGGGCATTGTGCTTTAGGTATGTATTCTATCAATGATATACTCGCGTTATTATTTTTCTTACTTTAAATTCAATTTTTATTTATCTTTTCAAACACACATATATTCTTTATTCATTTTATTTTTCTTTTCTTATCCCTATTTTTTTCTTTACTTATAAAACGATGCTTGATATAAATATATAGAGAAAGATAGAGAGAAAGTAGTGTATTTTTCGAAATAATTCTTCATTTTATCAAGGAGAATTTTTTTCTGTCTTTATATAAATTTTGATAATAACTATGAATTTTATTTTAAAAGAGCAAAAAATAAATCGTACGTTTCAAAAGAAGCAGATAGGTAGATCTCGTTTCATCGAAATTCAACTCGAATTCTTTAATGAACGGTCCGACCATTAATTGGTCTTGAACCGTTATGATCGTATTTTTGCTCTTCTCGAATTCTAGTAATTTCTTTTCATTTTTTCATAACGAAGGGATTTCATTGGAAATCGCTCGGTACGATACGGAGCATCCTTGAATTTTCATACCGTGTATACTAACAAGAAAAAAGAGAGAAAGAAAGAGAAAGAGAGTGACTGACTGAAAGATAGAAAGACGGAGTAGTATAAGGTAAGCTCGATGCGGCACGTTTTCCGTTCGTACGGTTCTTCACTTTTCTCCAACCAAGTCCCAAGACCCACTTTAGCTTTGAACTCCTGTCACGCTCGAGATATAATCGATAGCTCTCGATATTTTATTCATAAACATTTTAATTCAGAGTAATATTTCATTCGCCGCGAGAACCATTATTGAAAGCTTAGGGGGAACAGGGACGGGGTGGGAAATGGTTAAAGGGTGGTAGCGAGGAGAAAAAAAAAGAAAAAAAAAAGGAAAGTGTTTGATAATAATTATATTAAATTCCGTTCGATAAAATAATAAAAGAACAATGTTTTTGTTATGAGAGTTATGCGTACACGCGCATACAATCAAGCGAGCGTAAGAGAAATGAAGAAAAAAAAATTTTCATTCGTTTTAAACAACAGTCATTACTCAAAAGTAACGAAATTTTGTTCAGAACATCAGGAAAAATGAATTTCTCTCTTTATTACCGAGACACGCACATATACTTTTTGTGTATAACAGCCTTCGGCGTGTTTCGTCAGAGCTTTCTCTAGCAAGATAGAAAGAGAGGATGGCAAATCCTATTTTCTCTCAAGCAACGCGTGTCAGCTGTCATCGCGTAACAAGAAGAGAGACTGAGAAAGACTGAGAGAGAAAGAGAGAGAAAAGGGTGAACTTCGTATGACCGGGCGCTTGCTCGAGCGGAACGATTTACTTCACCCCGACAGTATTTCCAGATGTCCCAGCGTTCTCCTTCAAAAAACCTACAATAACAATTTTTCTCCTCTTTCTACCACCCACTCACCCTTTCCCTCTTTTTCTTTCTTTATTTTTTTTTCTGCTTTTATCAGCCTCGAGGTACGTAAGAATTATAATGATCAACGTTATGGAATTTTTTCGAAAGTATAAAATTTGCAGAAATCTTTTAAAATTATTACGCAATAATAAAATTATTATTAAAAAAAAAATTAAAATATATAAAGTATTTAATTTTCATTTTTTCCAAAATGAAAAGTTTCTAAACTCGAATTTATGCTTCTATATATATATCTAGAAACATCATAAAGAGACAACTCAAAGTCGTATAACGTTAGTTCATTGTCCATCTCTAAAAGAAGAATAAATGTATACCACCACCTCGTGTATGTATCTGTTAATTCCAAGCAATAGCTCATGGACGAGCCGAGTAGTACAATACGACGACAGACTCGACCATTTACAAAGTAGTCGTAGACACGTTAGCCCCTCTCCATCCACCTATGCTGTGATGACAACAGGCATCCGGCCAGACCATCCGTAACACGTGTTGGCCGCGCGTTTCGCTCGATTTTCATTATAAGAGGAAATAAAAGCAAATGGATCGCGTCTGACTACAAGCATTTATTGCAAAGTGTACATACACACACACATACACACACATTTGTATACATATATATATGTGCAACATATATACGACTATGTTTGGTGTCACGTGCGAGTAAAGCTGTCCTAAAGACATGAAATAGAGAATAAAAAAACATACACATATACACAAAGTATAATAAAGTATGGAACTTCTTTCATCCGGAAAGAAAATTATATTTGTATGGTAAAACGAAATAGTAATGGATGGTATTTACGCAAACTAGAATGTGTCCAATGAAAATAATAAGACAAATTCAACATGACGTATTTCTATGGATCGTTGAAAACACATTACGGTATTTCCTTTACGATAGTCAAACGTTTAAACCCTTATTTCTATGTGTAATCTATATATATATGTGTGCATGCATATATATGGAGGATACAATTGGCATAAAGAGTCTAATTTTCTCGGTTTAAACTCGACCTTTAAATTTTCTCGTCTTTCTTTGGTTCTACGTAAGGGGGTCTTTATATTTCCCGTTTAAAGTCATTTTGAGTAATAAGATTTAGAATTGTTGGCGAAGAAAAAAATAGAAAAGAAAAGAAATAGAAAAAAAAGACGGAAAGAAAGAAAAAGAAGAGAAAAGTAAAAAAGACGGCAGTCAGCTGAATTCCAAGTCGGTTCACGTGAGCACCGTGATTTAAATTGCCTCCGACATGCGAGAGTTATAACATGTATGCATTACACACACACACACACACACACACACACACACAAAAGAAAAGAAATAGAAAAAAAAGACGGAAAGAAAGAAAAAGAAGAGAAAAGTAAAAAAGACGGCAGTCAGCTGAATTCCAAGTCGGTTCACGTNTATATATATATATATATATATATATATATATACATATTACATGTCTTATATAGCAACTAAATCGTAAATTATTCCTATAATAAATGTGTTGGATAATCGTAAAAATGAAATAACACACGTCTCTTTTTCAATGTTTAAGATTTATTTTCAATGTTCTTAAATATTTGTTCTTTTTGTCAATCAAGAAATAAATATTACACGAATCGTTTACACGTCGAATTACTATGCCTGAGGGTGTACACATGATTCAGTAATAAACTGCTTTTCACGCAAGGACGAACTTTAATCGTAACTTTTGCACGGTATTCCACAAATTCAAGAGACTACTACTACTACTACTATCAACATTACCAACACTATCCTCACCACTATCGCTATTGCTACCACTACCATCATGGTCTCCCTCGGGATTAGGTCGAACCGGATGTATCGCAGTTAAAATAGTTTCGCCGCGAAGATCAAACGGGCATCAAACGGTACGGGGTAAGAGAGAAAGTGGTGAAAAGAGGAGAAGGTGAAGGAACGGAACGAACGTTTTGCGGATGAACGCGTCTCTCAAGCATTACGATCTCAAAGATGACTATTTAAATATTTAAATAGTTGCGATATCGGAGAAGGAAATCGTTTGTGAGAAGAGTTTTAACTTTTAACTTGACTCTCGTCGTCATCTTCTTCTTCTTCTTCTTATCTTCGAAAAGAGAATTTTACAAACGGAATAGGAAAAGAAAAAAGAAATGAAAAAGAACGTAAAAAAGGATAGAAGAAAATAAGAATAGACAGAGAAAAGTGAGAAAGTGGATAGAGATCCGTTCTTAGACGACGTGGCTGAAATAATGTTTCTAATCTGCTTCCTAATTGATACTTATTACTATAGTAGAGAGACCGATGTAAACGAGAAATTATTATCGTGGAAAAGGCGTCTTTCGTATTTTTATCGCATGGCGCCAACATCGAACAAAGGAAGGGTTCGTTTCGAAAATGTTACTTTTTATCAGCACACGTATAAAACTCATTCTTTCTTTGATAATGTGATATCAACAAAATAAGCTTATAAGTATAAATGACAAAAATTGAAACGAGAAATCTTTTTATATTTATTAGGATGCTCTGGCCACACGTTGATGTAGTTTTGTTATAAAATGTTGATTAAATATAATTCACTAAATAAACAAAATTTCATTAAAATCTTTTCCAGTAGTTTCAAACTTCATTGGAAATCAACAACGTAACACTGAATTTTTATATATAAAGATATAATAGTTAAACTAACGACACAATTTTATTCACGAAATTTCTTTTTATTTAACGAGAAGAAAATTAAAGTTTCTATTTATCCCGTAGAGAGAAAAAAAAAGAGATAAATAGAGATAGAGAGAAACGTGCACAAGTTTTTCTAACGCAAAAAGTAAACTTCACGCCACACGACCTATAGAGTCTCGCTACGAATGAAAAATCTCGAAGCATTATGACGAAAGTTTAATATCAATTTACGAGTAGAACGTTGCGACGGTATAATCTCTAGTTACACTATGGTGTACGGTCTTACCTAAGGGGCTTATAGTTGCTTTACTTTATTACTGATGTATGCGTGTACACGATCAGGGTATTGTTAGGACGGTTATAGGCAACCGAACGAGCAGTTTCTACGAGCGCACGCCAACTATACTTCCCTAACTATATTTACTTCTGCCTCTCTCTCTCTCTCACTCTCTCTCTTACACTCACTTTCTAAAGAGTAGTGGAACAAACCAATAGCAAGGCCGACGTCGTCGGCATGCTTCAGAAGCCCCTGATATTTATTCCGACCGTCGTCCCTTGCTTTAACACGACGTTACATTTTGCAACAAGATTTAAGACATTTTAATGCCACTTGACGACTCAACAACCTCTTCAACTTATTTACGAATCTTCGTAAACAATGTTTAAGAACGAAAGCTTAACAATCAAAAGTTTTGAATAATTGTCGAATTAATTAACAAACAATCTGTACGAATTTAATACAAAAAAATACTTTCGAGTGATCGTTTTAGGAATATTTTTCCAATTATCATTCATCGTTTCTGATGTTGTTATTTCTTTTGTTGTTAATTATTAATTCGTTGATTAATTCATGATATAATCATACAACTAATCCAAGTTTTTCAACTTATGACAAGCCTTAGGTTTTATGAAGGTTCACACATGGGACCTAGAGAATGTATTTAAGTTTTAGCATAAGGCAAAATTACGGACAATGGAATTTCATATTTCGAGGACGGTCGTTTATCCGACATAAGTTGATAACAGTTAAGAGACACGCTCGAATTTACCTTGTTAAATATCCCGTCTCTAGTTGACGTGGGCGAGAAGATAGTACAACGCGATTCGTTACAGTTTCGAAGCACGTGTTGCTTCAACGAATAGTTCGATTCGGAAAATATTTTCGTTTCCGTTTGAAACCCATTGTGACCGTTAAACGGATCATCTAGATACTCGTATTCGATTATTATTTTCAATATATATCAAATCGTTGAATTGCAAATCAAATTTAATAAGATTCGATACGCAAAACAAACAAAAAATAAATACGATAGTAAGCTGCAGAGGTTGGGTATTATTCTTGTTTTACAAAAAAAAAAAATGGGATGAGAGGGATAGGTAGTAGAAACAAAATGAAAAATATTATAATAATGAAAGAACGATTAGTAAACACGGTATCGATTTATGCGATATTGGCACGGCAGTCAACGGCGTTAATGTTTTTCGCTACCGCAAGCTATTATTTTTTATAATTATCTTTACGGTTTCCAAGCGTTATTACGAGCTCTCGCATTAAAATCGATATTAATATCGAGAAAATGCATTATCCTCCCGTTCACGTCCGGGAATGGCTTTGGATAATAATAATACATGCAAGAGTGCACTTAGAATAGCGACTTTCCTAGACATTAACGAGCTAGCAGGATAATTCGACTCGATCGTAGCGTAACGTAGACGAACGAACCCCATGGAACAAGTGCCAGTTTCTCAGCAATGTTTAATACAATAACAACGTTTGAGTCCTAATATATTCAGTAATAAATGATTCCCTCTTAGTATAGTCTTATATACCTAATAAATAATTATCTATTTAAATACATTGATTAGGTATGTAATTTTATTTTAAAAAGGAAGAAAATAAAAGAAGAAAAAAATGATAAGATAAAAATTGGTTTAATTAGTGGAACAAATCCGATTTAGAGATATCGATAACAAATCGAGAACGATTCTAGTTCAATGTGTAACTTTTATTTAACCCGATTATTTTTTTTATCATTACCGTATCCTTTTTTCCTCACCTTTCCTCAACCGGGTCTCTTACTTTTTTTTTGCTATGATTTTTTTCCTTTTTTCGTCTCTTTTTCTGCACTTCGGTGCCTTTTGATGTTCGGGAAAAGTAAACGTAGGAAGAACGGGACTAGAAAGAGTGAAATAGAAGAAAGATAGAAGGAGAGGAAGAAACTGTCCGGAATTGCTGCAGGGCGGACGTGCAGATAAAAATGTCACACTTCTATCTCGAGGGAGTAAGTGACGCCAGGGAGTAACTGAGAATGCAAGAGAGAAAGAGAAAGAAAAAGAAAAAGATGAAAATAGGAAAGGATATGTATAGAAATAGTAAAAAGACTTGCTGCGATGTTACCCAAGAAAACTGCTCTGGCGTTCTTTGTATCAACTTTAACATTAGTGTTTCTACTCCCCCAATCTCTCTTACTCTCACTATTTTCTTTCTGACTGTACTGGGACTCACGAGAGAGAGAGAGACTCGCCCTATCCCGAGGCAGACAATGCGATTCGCTTTTACTCGTTGTGTCGTACCTTTCGAGTGTCGAAAGTAGGAAATGCGAACAACGGCTTAAAAACGGCTTGGAAATGGCTCGAAAAAGACTCAAAATCGACCCCTCTCTCTCTTTCTGTTTCATATTTTCATTTTTACTATATCTACCTATATCATTCGTACTTTATATCGTACAAGCAAACACACGTCTTTATATATCAAACAATGAAATTAATAAAATTCGTGCTACTTCGAATGAGCATTTTTATTTTTTTTTATAATTTCATTTATCGTTTTATTTTATCTACGGTTAATATTCAATCGTACGAGACGTATTAAATAGAAATAACAGATTGGTAGATTTAATGTGAACACGCCCGAAGCGATTATAAACGAGGGTAGAGATTGGTGGTGTTGGTGGTGGTAGTGAGTGGGTGAGGGGAAGCAGGACAGTTACTCGTTTAGTATATCGCTATACGATAATGGTGGAAAATTATTCGGAAACACGAGTCACTTGTATAATGTGAAACAGTTGGAAGGAAAGGATATCGTTATTGCCGGCCACAGACGCAATGACAGCGAGCCGTTATTATACGGGACGAGTTTATGATCGATAATTGCATCCATGCTAACGACGTGCTCGTTATCGATGAACATCTTCTTCCCACCCTTTTCCTTTCTCTTTCCTTTCCTTTCCTTTACTTCCTCTTCTTCTGCCATTTTATCCATCTTACATTTCAACCCATTAAAATTCTGACCCTTCGGATATAAAACTGCCGATTCCAAGAAGTTTTTCTTTTTGCATATAACGGGGAATCGGATCGTTTCTGTCACCCACCACCCTCGCCCCCCCCATCCTCACCACCTCTTGTCATTTCTTCTCGAGCCTCGACGTCTTTTTTCTTTTTCTTTTTGTTTTAGTTTTTTTATCTTATATTATTCTTCGTTCTCCATATTTATCATTCACATTATCATTCTCGTTTACTCTTTATCCTATCTTCTACCTACTTCGTCTTTATAAAGTCAAAGCCCAAGGGATAAATCACATAAAATAAGTTAGGCGAATGATTAAAATCAACTACGCTTAGTTGCATGCTTCGATATTACACCTAACGGGTTGCATTACTTTTAATAAAATTATAAGATATGAATTATGAGTCATACACTATTACCACTACCAGCCATCATCACCGATATCAGAAACAATAACGAATGCAATGTGTTTAGAAAAATGAAGAGATTAATATAATTCTAAAGGATTTTGATTCATTGAAACGATCAATTATTTTTATTCGATGCTTTTGTAAATTTTTACAAAATAAAATCGAAGTTGTTTGTTAAAAATAAAAAACACGTGAAATACATGAAATATTGTAATAATTGTGTTGATATTTTAACCAGTGAACCACTGTTTTTATAATAACTATATTTTCAAGCATAACATAAATGTAACAAGCATTGTAAAAAAATATAAAAAAAAGATATAGAAAAACAGAAGGGAAAGAAGGTAGGAAAGAAGAAAGATTTTGTTTCGTCGTAATGACGCCATTTACCTATTTCACACATCGTAACTCTGACGGCTTACGTTCTCTATTTTTCTAATAGTAGTACCTACCTACTTTAACGAAAAAATTCACGACCGCAAAATATCCGAACGAGTAGGGATATAACATTCCAAGAGTAATAAGAAATAAAGAGAGAGAGAGAGAGAGAGAGAGAGAGAGAGAACAAAAAGTGAATGAGCAAAAAAAGAAAGTGCGAGAAAAAGAAAGAAATAAAGAAAAATTTCTCGCACACAGATGCATTAGTTAAAAAAAAAAGAAAAAGAAAAAGAAAAAACTCGGCTAACGTAAATCGAGCATACTTTCGTGCTAGAAGGAATTTCAATGTAAAAATTTTCAAAACTAAATAAACTTTTAACTTGCGCCGAAGAAAGAACTAAGACGAATCGGGGCGATAGTCTGGCTAGAGAGAGGTAAAAGTTCTAAGATAGAAGATAAGAAAATAGTCGTGGTGTTCTTTCTCTCTCTTTCTTTCTTATTCGTTTCTCACTAGCTTTCTTGAGTTTTGCATAAAGCGGTCGAGTTTTAGGTCGAGACGAAAGATTACTTCTACTCTGATTAGAGATGCGAATGGGTCGCGTAGGTATATACATATATATAAAAGTAGCATTGCTTACTAACGAAAGCACCTGATTAAAATGAATTGAGAAAGTGGAAATAGGAATATGAGGTGTAGACGAAAGTACGTAAAAGATAGAGAGAGAGAGAGACAGAGAGAGAGAGAGAGAGAGAGAGAGAGCTAGAGGAAAGCTAAAGATAGTGGAGGATAGGACAGAGAAAGAAATAAAATGACAAAAAAAAATAGAGTAAATGAGGGAAGTGAGAAAAAAGGAAGAATACTTTTTTGAATAAAGTTGAAACATTTTCTGAGTAAAGTACATATCTTTTTTTCTCTCTCTTTCTACTCACTATCATTTTTCTCTTGCACGTTCATATGTTCGTTCGAGTTTCAAAGAAGGAAAATCGCGTGTCAGTAGAGAGAAAGCCTTCTCGCCTTGATCGGTACACCTTTGCTCGTAGTACACCTCTGTTATCCTTTAACGGCTTGGTCGTACCACCCAAGCGTACCTCCTGCCAGCTGTATTACCGTTCATGAAAGCTTTAATTACAGATAATGCACGAGGAGGACTGGATATACCATGTCCTGGTGTGTGGTTACATATGAACGTACACACATCTACCTTACCTTCTATTATAAGGTTTTTCAATTTTAACGTTACTAACTCTTAGGTAATATCAACTGTTATTGTTAAGACAATTACATGATATAATCTTATCTCTTACATATACGTACACATACTAACATACACTTTAACATATGCATTCATATACAGAGACTTTCGATGAGATAAATCTTGGTCATAGTTAATTAACGATTAAAAACAAAAAAGAAGAAAAATGATTAAATTGAATAGATTATTTTCAAAGAAAAATGTCTTTTACGATAAAATGAATATTTGAAATTATCCTATCTCACGAACGAGACACCCCGTTCGAGCGAACACATCGGAGGAATACTCTCTGCGAGACTCGATTTACGTACTCATCAGGGACCTTTAAATCTAATCTGATTAACGGTTATGCTACGAACGATCCATACATAACGCACGTGGAATGATATTGCAGCCAACTCGAATCTCCCGCACGTCTCGACCAACACTTTTGGTTACGATCGTTTCCCAATATCACCTTGGGTACGTTATATGCTAACATGGCCGGTTAATTACTCGGAACATTTACGCGTATACAAATAATGCTATTGATTGGATGATATAAATAAGAATCGATCGTAAATATACTGAGATATAGTTATCTCGATCTTAACATGATTATAAATGACGTTACGTTAACTAACGAATGTTATTGCAACAAATTTCTCATTCATTTTTTCCAAATTGATTCACAACTGATTCTACTTTTTGGATATTTTCCAGGAAGATAAATTTACTTGGAATAAGTTCACTACGATCGATCGTAAAACAACGTATCTTTGGTTACATCGATCCGATCGTAAATACGATTCTTGTGTGCAATGCACCGACGTTCGATTAAATTCAATTTAGCAAGCTTGCATAGCATTCGGTTATTCGCGCCATCTCAATGACGCAATCTCAATAATCTCAAGGTAAATGGTACTAAAATGGTATTATTCGTAATAATTCATCACTCCTCCTACAGAAATACGAATATTATAATATTAACTTAAATGTAATCTATATTTATAGATATTATTAGATTCCTTAATTTATAATCTTCAACGGATATGATATTAATATCGAACATTTCCTTCTGTATTTTCAATTCCCTTTTAAAAAATGATGAAAATAACGACATTTAAACGTCGTTCGATAAAACCGTACGGATGAAAATTTCCAAAGATAAATTATTATTATTATTATTTAATGCCAATGGCAATAGCGGCAACGACAGTTTCATTTTGATATACACCTTTTAACAACTACCGATGTATTTTTCAACGTCTCGTGTGACGTCAAGGATAGCGTGTTAACCGATGGTTAACGCACAACTCCTATCTAAGTGACGTATCTAAAGAGTTCTATTCCCCTGAATAGCTAGCTCATAAGATTAATAGTTTGGCTGAAATTTAAGGAACCCCGGCACTATCGTTAAATGCCACTTTCGAACTTTTCCAATATCTCGATTTAAGTAAATAGACATTACACCTTTCATGTTGTGTTGTTTGTGAATCAAAATATATTACAAGTATATATTATATACCTGTCATATTTTATAAAAAAAAAAAATAGAATATTAAATATGTTAATAATCTATAAAAATGTAATTTTTCAAAAACAGAAAACAATTTCAAACGATGGATAAAAAAATATTTATTATAATCGCGTGTTTCATTGATATATTTATTATACTATAATTAATTAATCTAGTGCATTTGTATAGTTGACAGTTTCATGTCAACGTGTTATAAATGTACGTAAAAATATATCAAATATACACATGTGTACAAAGTTTGCGTAGTTTTACTATATATGGATAACGCTTTTCTGGTAGTTCTACACCTCAACAGAGAAAGGCCCGTCAAAATGCATCGGCGTTTCTGGACGAACATGCACCTCACGGACGTTTCATCGGATTCTAGTTCGCGAGGTATGGACCTGACAGAATACTCGGTGGTGGTGGCTCTTGTCCTCTCTCTCTCACCCTCACTATCCTCCTTTTCCACCTTCCTCTTCCTTTTTCCACCAATGAGAATCACGCGTTTTCCGAACGACGTGTGCCTTCCAGCGAAGTGCGAGTTGGTTTTATGTTTGTTGTACTTCACCGATGATGACGGCAAAAAGAAAATAAATAAATAAAAGAGAGAAATTACGAAAAAAAATAAAAAAGAAAAAGAACATTCGGGACAGAAATGTTCAAATTCAGGGTATACGAATTTGGATGAAAAAATAAAATAACAAAAATAAAAAAGTTGATAAACACAATCGTTCTGTCAATCAAATACCCCGTTTTTTCCTTTCAATATTGTTTTTTCCATTTTCCTTTTCGTATTTTTATTTTTTATCTTCTTTTCTTTTTAATAATATTAATAATAAAAATAATAATAATTTATCAAATACAATCGTTCAACTTAATAATAACGTTATCATTGACGTCTTCTTCGATTGGTCGTTAACGTTTAAATCCTTGGAGGGTCGTCGACATAGTTACGTGACCGAGAGGGTGCGGAGAAAATCAACGTCGTTTTAATAACGACCGGAGAAAAGGCTTTAATCCAAACGAATTTGATTTAAAGCGAAGCGCCAGAATTTTCACACTTACATTGGATCGTTTAAGTGGCCAAAAAGTATCACGAAGATGGCACGTAGTTCCTTTTATATGTGTTACTTCATTTTTGCCTGTCTTTTACAATTTGACAAGCCATTTTAAAATAATACAGGCAATTCTTAAACCCTTTATCGCAATAGAATTTGTCGCATTGAAATCCGAACAAAAAAATGATAGATCGAAACTCGTACAAATTATTTCTATTAACTTGAAACCTATCACGTGTGGTATTTGTAATTTCTAAAAATCCTGTAATTTAAAAAAGAAAAATATACTTAAAATGTACATCTAGAAAATATTTTATTCCCTATGCAAAATATTCCTTAAATCACATTACATATTAGGATATTTTAAGGGGTCATTTTAAGATAAATAGTGTTAAGTTAGTAAGTGTTAAGTATTATAAATTTAAAATAAGGTTTAATGTTAATATTAAATGTTACCCTATCGATATATTATAGATAAAGAACCCTGTATAGATTTCGTCTAAAGTAGGTTTGTTCAATTTTTGTACAAAAGGGTTGAACGAACAGGGAAAAAATCGTTCCGTGTTTTCATCTTAGTATTTGATCACGGTTCTCGTTCGTTCGTCTGTCGGCTTTAGTGTCAAGGCAAGACGAATGTCAACGAAGAGAAACGACAACGCGTTTCTCGACGTTGTCCCACGGCAAAAGCGTAGTCACGTTCGCGTTGTCGGCTCTGCAAAACGGAGCAAACTCGTGGCGACCTTATTTTCTCGTGTTCTTCATTCTCTCTCTTTCTCTTGCTCTCTTTCCCTTGGCTTTTTCACTATTGATTCCGTTGTAAATACAAGGACGAAAGGGAAAGATAGTATGGCAAGGTCAATTGTGGAGATAAAGTTAAGGGATGGGAGTGGAGAGTCGAAAGATGAAGAAAGTAGAATGAAAAAGAGAGAAAAAGAGAGAACAAAGCTCGGGTGCCCCAGTTGCCCACCACTAATGTCTCCTCATACTAACTACCTTCTTATCCTCCCTTACTCCCAAGACTCGAACCATTCCCTTTCTCTTTCTCTCTTTTTCTTCTTATTTCGTATCCCTCGTTTACCATCGGGCTGAGTCGAGAAAACCTGCGGCGGTTAAGATAAAATATCTTGAAAGTGGACACTTTTGTCTTGAGGCCAGTCTAGATTTTCCTCTTACAAAAAGAAAGAACTCGAATATAGGTACAGTCGGATATATCGATCATTTCTTTTTCTTTATTTTTAATAGCAAAAATAGTATTTTTAAATATTAATATTTAAAATGAATAATAATGAATTAAAAATTCATAGAACGATACTTAAAACATGCAATTATGTTTCTAGTTTTTTATTTTTCAAAGAATGATTTATAAAAAGTTGAAGGATAGATGGAAAAATAAAAACTAAAAAAACAAAATAATAAAAAACAAGTAGTATAGCCAATGTTCGTTATCACGTAATCACTTCTAATCTCGCACCCGAGAGCTTGATAGTTTCGTGAAGCGAGCGAGTGAGCTAGCGAACGAGAGAATCGCTTCTAGCAGGCGATACGACTTTAATAAAGCCGCGCAAAATTTATAATTGGATATAGGATGCGTTTCGAGGAGCAGCGGCCACTCACGTTAGCCCGGGCTGGTCCGTTCCGAGGGTCGAATAATAATTGATATCTACTACGTGACCAAACTACGTACTACTCCTCTCTCTCTGGAAGCTCACACAACTCGGCTCCGACCGACCTACTTTCCGTTTCAATGCGCATCACGCAGGAAACAGCACCCGCTCGGGCGTTCGCGCGCGCGAGCGCAAGCGTACGATTTTACAAAAGCAATTGTTTCTAGCTTAGCTTATGTCCTTTTGCAACGCTGAATACCTTAATAATGGTCAACGTTACCATTCTACGTGTACTCCTATTTTCTCTCTTTCTATTTCTCTTCTTTCTCTATCTCATACATACGTGTGTACACATAACACACAATATTTTTACTACGTCCGTCAACCAATTTTATTTTTCATTTTTCATATATATACACACATACTTACTAACCTACATATATATACGAGTTGAAAAATGATTACGAACAAAACACACTGACCCGTATGATGTTTTTTCTCTCTAACCTTTTTCTTTATTGTTACTTTCTTTCTTTCTTTTTACATTCTATGTGTGTACATTATAACCAGAGAAAAGAAATAAAAATGGTACCTATTCTATTGGTTTATTCGTAACGTTGTAATTTATCGATGTGGTAGTAGGTCATGTATGTGTACATAAGTATATATATATATATATATATATATATATAGAAAAGTGCGAACCTTCGGTGTAGTCCCTTAGAGGGCATTAAACCTTGGATAAGCTTTGCGAGAGAATCCCTATATGATATTTTATTACAACGTCTACGCGAGTTCTCCACGACGACGACGACTATGATGATGACGTATACGCGAAGTTGTCGGCATCGTGTATATGACCCCTTCTTTTTCCATTCTCTTCTTTCTCTTTCTCTTTCTATCTTCCTTTTTTCTTTCTCGACATTACACGATCCATTGTACGAAGCGTAAAAAGAGGACACGTCCTCGTACTCGAAGATCGAAACTGGAAAATAGAGACAGTTTCGCCTTGGAGAATGAATGCTTTCCGATGCTCTGGTTTTTTCTTCTTTTTCTTTTTTTTGTTTCTTCTCAATCGTTATCCAAAAGAGTGGTACGAATCATGGATTCGTAGGACCGAACAATTACCGCTTGAAAATCCTCGTCGAAATAAGGTCACCATTGCAATATCCTATAAACGTTCCATATCCCTTTTCCTACTTTTCTATCTGTCTGTCTAATCTTCTTTATTACCTTATCTAAACTTTTAATCTTATTAAACTTTTTTCCCTCCTCCCACCCACTTTGTTTCTTTTACTACACATTATCTTCTATTTCTTATGTTCACTTTTTTTCGACGATAAGTCCTGTTAAGTAGCAGTTTTCGTAGTCATCGTCATAGTCATAGTATTCTCTCAGAGAACGATACAATCATTGTTTTTTTTTTTGGTTCTATCTCCCTATGCTTCTTCATCGTTGCTTTATCGTTTAACCCATGGCCCAATAGCTTTTGAGAGAATATTTTTTAATAACATTTCACTGTACAACCGTATAATCCTTCCATCCAACGTGGAATGAACGCACGAAACGTTAGTTTTATATTTTTCCCCTGAACACTATATACATGTATATATACATATACGATTATTTCGCATTTGTGTTTCATCCTCCGACCTTGTTTTCCTATCCCTTTGTTTTTTTTTTTACTTTCCTTTTTATTTTATTTTATTTTTTTTTCGTAAAATACCTCGTAGCTCGAGTAAAGCCTGTTAAACGTAAACGAAGTATCAGCGGATTGCAACGATTCTAACTTTGGCTGAGCAATTCTTTTTTTTCTTTTTTGCTTTCTTTCATTCTGTTTTATTTCCTTTTTGTTATTTCTGCAACGAGCATAACTCGTTGTATATATACGTAGCCTCTCTATATTTCTTTCTTTCTTTCTATCTTTCTCTCTACATTACATCGTCCATAGTCGATCGATGAACGTGATTAACTCGATTAGAATGAACGAGAATACCGTATTCCACCTCTCTCTGACTTCTCTTAGCAAACGATTCGTACAACCAAACATCGAAATATTAGATAGAACGATAACAACGACTACTACGAATACGACGACGACGACTAGGACGATGACAACGAATATTAGAACGATTCAAACTCCCACCTCTTCGTAAGTCCAATTAACAAACAAACCAATTTAATTAGCATTATCAATCCAATTTCCGTGGACGTCATTGGAACTAATATCGGAGACAGCACCGAGGCTTTCCAATGTATGTATGTTCGCGTAATGTACGCGCGATATTGGACCGTACCAGGGACAGGGTAGACAGGGCATGTAGTAATTCTGTAATATTGTGGGTGTCGGTGGTTAGCCTTAGGGGATGGGCAAACAATGACGTTCGACCACAGCGCTTCGATTGCCTTACTGCCGTCATGCTCGACTGATTACGATGAAAGCTCTCGCTTGTTCGTTCGTACGTTCGTTCGTACGTTCGTTCGTTCACTCCCAGAATTATTTAGATCTCGGCATTGTCCCTCCCTCCCACCCTCCGAGTCCACAGTTATTTACAATCAGAATTATTTAGACCCCTCTTTATTACTTCTCTCTCTCTCCCTCTCTGTCAGTTTGTATCTTTCTTACTCATTCACTAGGCCTTATCAAGCCTTTGCTACTACTACTACTACTACTATTACTATTACTTGTATTATAGTTGTGTAGTACTGTAACTACGGACTCTACTAAGTACTTCTTCCTACTTTCGAATATTATACGAGAAGGTTGCCTAATTACAAGACGACTATACGTAAATAAGTAAACGATTTCTCCAATTGCAAGTATACCGTCCGTCATCTTTCTAAGCTTTGCTGACCTACAATCTTTAAGAAGAAAAAGACTAGTCTCGACATAGTGAACTATGTCTAGTGATGTCATGAACTAACTAAACAACCTTATTCTTTATCTTTCTTTATTCTTCATGGTTGTCACCATTTGTTATAATACTTTTTATTCTTTCTCTTTATTTTTTTCTTTTTTAAATCATCGTTTCTAATTTTCAATATATCACCGTGTATCTTGTATTAAATTTATATTCGATTTGTTATAACAGATGAAAATGACGAAATTACGAGAGAGATGATACAATTTTGCTCGTACGATTTCTAATTAGTTTCGTACATTCTGATAGCTTCACCACTGGAGAGAGAAGTCTAATAAACGCACTGTCGGCGAAACGACCACGTCCAACGTAGCATTGCTAACGCACGAAAATCACGTCGTTGTAAGCTATAATTATTCATAGTGGTTTGAAACTTGTTAAGCCCGTTATATTTTTATCCTTCGATATATATATACATGTATACATCGAAAGCGGTTGCCAGTTGACATGATTTATGTATACGCGTTCATTCGACCGGAACGATATTAAATACATCATTGATGGTATTAACCGGTTACCTCCACGCTATTTAATCTCGACGTTACGATAATTAACCGAACAACGTTGACGATGGGCGGGGGGGGGGAGAAGGAGGAGAATGGTTACTGCTTACTTTTAACATGTTCATCATAAACGATTTTTAATCTTCTTTCTTTTTTCCGGCTTCTGTTATCAAAAATACGTACTAGAATGTTATCAAATAATATTACAAAATACATCCTTGATAAATTATTGATAGAACCAATCGATATTTCATTCTTTACTTCTTTTTTTAACTCTATTTAACACGTGTGTAACATATGATTCCATGACTCGTACGTAACATATGTACGAATAGGTTAAAAGGTGTGGACATTTAACTATTGTTTACTTTAGTACACCTATGCTGCGAAGTGGGAGCGGTGAACACGAGACACACCGCATTACAAACATTTGCGACCCCTTCGCTCTATCCTGTCTATGCATATTTGTCCATAATTTAGCATTGACCAACAATAAGAACTAATAACTCATACGGGAATGCTATTCTAACGAGCCTCGATTCCACGTTTATTGGGTCAGATTAAATTAATGCCTAAACTATAATCCATATTGAAAATCATATTAATTAATATATAATTCGTGTACTTATAGATATTTAAATATATATTTGTTATACGTTATTGGACAAGTATGAAATCTAAAGTTACATTTTAACAAATTGTTTTGCAATCGAAATTATTCGATAGCGAGATAGTTTTCATGTACATTGATATAAATTAAACTACGAAATATATTTTTAAACGAATTAAATCAATGTATTTTAATTATATTATAATTTTGACAATTTGGTACTAAACTGTGAATTGATTTTATCATTCGTTTTCATTAAAGGTAAATATGATACTGACACTTCAAGGAATTTAAACAAATGTAAATTATTGGTTTAAATTTTAGAATCACTAGGTACATTTAGAGAAACACGATAATTATTAGAAAAAAAAAGAGATCTTTTATAGTAACCAAGATAAGATTTATTATTCAACGAATCTTATGAATAGCATGTTTTATATTTTTCATTATTTTTAAATTTATCCTCTTGTCAAGGAATGAGTATTTTTCTTCAAATTATACTTTCATCAAAAATTCACCTACCATTTTTTTTTAATGATACCCTGACATATTTCTAAGCATTCTAACGAGAACTTTTTCAAATATTTTTAATTTAATACTTTTTCCATGTATCTTGTTGAAGTTACCAAAGATGTCCTCGTAAGAAATTTCATTCCGAGCGTTATGTTAAACTGAATGTTTATAAACTATGCAAAAGAATTAAGGACATAAGAAAATGTTGAGATCATTTTTAAAAGATAATTCGAATCGTTAATATTTAATATGTCAAGATGTAGCGATTAATTCGTCTTGATATTAAATGAATTGATTGGTTTATCTTTCAAGCATTGAAAGATAAATGTAGATTGTAGTTTGATTACTTTATAAATAAATATTAAAATATTTTTATTAAAAAAGATATCAAATTAATTGTAACACCTGTATAGATCATTAAAAAAATTTATCGATATATTTGATTTTAAATAAGAATCGTTGAATGATTCCAAACTTTTGGCAAATAATCTATATACCTATACTCACGCATACACGCAAAACACACGCAAATATATATTAATAAATATACATATATACATATATATAATCAATTGATGAACATCACGCACGGACAATTGGAAAACACGAGAAGCAATATCGATATTGCCCATATTTCGGACTATGGATTCTGAAATATTAAATTTCATTGAAATCCGTACGAGTAAAGAAAGGATAAACGAAAAACACAATTAGCGAGTCCAATACTCGACGGAGGACGAAAGGGGAAAGGGGGGAAATGCGCATGGCATTACACTCGAATAAACTAATTTCTACTCGTCCGCGTTGGCAATTTATTGAAAAAAACGTTCCCACTTTTGTTACGAGAAATACTGGGGAAAAATAAGAGAAAACGGAAGGGAGAAAGAGAGAAAAAGAGAGAGAGAGAGAGAGAGAAAGAACGCGAAGGGGTGAGGGAGGGGGAGGGGAGAAAATATCGACGACCACGACTTTAATTTCCTTTGGATACTTCAACGCGAGAATTTTTCTCATCTTCGGCTGATCCGTTGCCACTGTATATTGAATGTTGTTGTACAAATTTCAAACAGAATGGTTACGGGGGAAAAAAATAAAATGATTGACATTTCGAAAAAGAACAAAAACAAAATTGTATTTTTCGGAAAGTTTATTTTTTCTTCAATTTCATTTAAGTTATTTCATAACTTAAAAACCAATATACAATACATAATATGAAAAATATTTCGGATTTAAAATATTATTTATATTTATCCAACGTTATTCTTTCGATACGAGAGAATAAGAGTTTTAAACGATTAAAATAAAAAAGTATATAAATATTCTTATTCGACGAAATCGATAAATATTCCACGAATCTAACAAATCAACAAATATTAATCTATAAAATTATTTAATCGAATTATTCTAATTAACAATTTATTGACTGTTACGAAACAAATTCTATTTCACGGTTAAAATACCTCACGTTTTAAAGTCTTCAGGAGAGAAGTATGAATAAATTCTTCGAGAAGTGTCAACAATAATGTTTTTACGAAAGAAAAGTTGTAAATCGCTTTTCTTCTATCCTCAACCCACCCCCGATCCCCACCTCGTTAGAATGAACGGATAAGTTTAGAGAGAACGAGTTTAGCGTAATTATTTATCGCACGAAGAACAGGTAAAGAAAAAGAAAAGGACCGATAAAAAGGAAAAGAATGATAAAAGGAAGTGAGAAAGAAAGATGGAATGAAAAGTAAAATAGAAGGATGAAGGATGAACGTCGATGAAGAAGCAATTTCATATCGTAAGTAAAAGAGAAGAGAAGTGAAGAGAAGAGAAGGGAAACAGGACCGAGACCGTAAAGCTTTATAAACTAGAAACCGTACGTTGAGGTATATTTTAATGAGATATACCTTGAATTTCCGACTTCACATTTCTACCTTATATTATATTTTCAATCTCAGTTACCAAGTAAGAGATTGTAGAAATGGAAAAACGTAGATGACTGTAAAATACGTTCTGTATGTATTCCCTGTCGTGACCGACTTTAGAAAACGATTTCATTAAATATGAGCAAATAAAATAATAAATATCCATTAATATTTTACGAACTTTTTATTTTTTTTTCTCTATTTTTATTTTTTATTTCATTTTTATTTTTATTTTTATTGTTTCAAGGATGTACCTCTCAGTTATTTATACGTTAGCTCTCTCGCGTAAGACGTTACGTATATTTTGTAAAAAATAATAAAATGTAAAAATAAAACAAATTCAAAATGAAAAGATTTAATCTCTTGGGTAATTCGAATATAAAAAATTCACAATTCTTTAAATCGTAACGTACGTAACATTAGATTCCCGATGGATTTTGATAACTCACGACGAAATCGAAATTGTGATTAATCCAAATAAAAAACGTATATGAATGATAAAGAAAAGAAAAAGAGAGAAAGAGAAAAAGTAAGGAGAGACTATGAAAGTTGGAAGCGTAAATGTTTGTCTAGGAGTCCTGTGTAGTTCAGGAAGGGAGAACGCTTGCCTGCCTGCACTACCACTACTACTACCACCACTACCTTTCTACCTACCTACCCGCCGAGAATTGTAGCAGAACGGAACAGAGTGAAGTGTTTGGAAGGGTGAATGTCTGAGAATATAATAACTAATACATAAGCCCTGTGCGTCATATGATCGGACCGGCGAGACTTCCAATCTCGTAGTTTTGTTGCTCAAGTATTCCTTTCTTCTTTTATTTTTTTCATTTGTTCATTTCTTTATTTTACCATCTAACCATATAATTGAAAATAATTGATTTTATTTGCAATTAATAATATATATCGGAACATTTATAAATAGGGCAATTTGTCGATACATGTGAGAATGATTAAAAAAAAAAAGAAAAAAAAATGGGCAGCCAGAGAGAGAAAGAAAAATAGACGAAAAGCGGAAAACTCGACGAGTTTATTTCGATCAATCGAAAAGTATTGAAAGCTTTCTAAGAACCTTCGCTCTCTTTCTCTCTCTCTCTCTCTCATTCTGTACTCGAGAACTCATCGATCTCGTTCTATCTTATAAAATGTACCTACTTTTTTCCTCGAACGACAAAAACGAGGACGAGAAAGGAAAACGTCTTTTAATAATATCGACTACTTGGCAGGTGAATCGAGACCTTAGGGACTCGCTTCGAGTCGAGATGATGATGATCGATCGCATCCGAGCATCGTCCCTCGAAGAAGCGTCCTTTTAAATTGTCTTACTCTCTCTCTTTCTCTAACTCTCTTTTTCCTTTTTTTTCAGCTCTCATAAAAATAGTACGAAGAGAGAAAAATTCTTCAAGGTTAGAAACGTTTAACGAGAAAAAGTTTTTTCCCCTTTTCTTTTCTTTTTTTCTTCTTCCTCTTTTTCTTTTCCTTTTTCACGAGATCACCGCTCGCAGGACATTCGTCCAGTTTTCTCTGTCTCTCTCTTTTTCTCTCTGGGTTTACTTTTTTTTATTCTTTTTTTGTTTCACTTCTTCTGGATGGATACTAACGTAAAAGTTTTCGTTATCAATTCAACGAAACAAGTATATAATTTCAGCAAACAGCAGAAACTCACGGTCCCGACGTTATACGAAAAGTTTCTTTTGCGGTATGCTACTTGGTAGTGAAAAGGAGAAGCGGAAGAACACGAAAGACGCAGCTGCAGCTGCAGCTACTGTTGCTGTTGCTGATGTTGCTGTTGCTTGGACGCTGCAACCCCGGCCAACAATAATTTCCATTTCCCCTTGATTATTTGCGAACTGTTTACGACGTAACGCTACCGCCGCATACAATAACGACGAACGAGTTTCCAACCAACTAGTAACGTCCACACACACATATACATACACAAGCAGATGCTATGGTGTTACGTTACTGTTGGAGTTCATCTATACACATATCTTAACTTACCACGTCCAGCTATTTGTTACAATTTAGATCGTAACGTTGTTTTCCCGAGAAATCCCATATAAATTTTCCTTTTCCCAATACCCATTGCCTACCATCAACGCGTCACTTCTTTCTACCTTTTTCTTTATTTTTGTATACATATATATATATATATATATATATTTATATATATATGAATTTATATATGCAGGAAAAAAATTTAACGCCGGCCGTGTTTGACGTACGCCAGGAAAACTTTAAAGCCAACTACGTCACACGAGCTTTCGCTGTTGAAACGAAATTCCGTAGATAGAGGATTGACGACGATAAAAATTTTCTCGCATAAGACAATAACTATTTTATTTTTTTATCCGACATTTTTCATGACTTTACTTCCACTAGTTCATAACACATGGAAAATCCGTATGTATATAATTATATAGCTCGTATATAATTTTTGTTCTTGTTGTTTTTGTTTAAAGTGCCACGTTATATTATATAATATTATTTCTCGATCGTGTACGAATAGAAATATAATAAATTAAAGGATGTGTGTTGGCATTTCACAAAATCTCTTTCACATAATTGTGACAGGTAGATTCTAAAGTTTATTATGTGTATCGTATTTTATCTTATATCGGTATGGTTAAAATTAACACGTAATTTTAAAGTGTCGCATACTAGTCATCGTTCGTTCACGAATATTAACCAAAAGTTGTACTTCGTTTGGGCGCTTTATAGCGAATTCAAAGAAGAAAGTTCGATCGGCTTTGGAAAATCACTACGACGATAGAAACGACCGGTACGACGTACAGAAACTCGTGAAGAATTCGATTGGAATTCTGTAATGAGCGAAGAAGAACGATGACGCTGGCTGGGGTACGGACTTCGAGAGGTAATTAAGGCCAAGTTAAGGAAGAAATAAATGTCGGCATGATTTTCACTGAAATTCCTTCTACGTTAACGGGATTATTTTCTTTATTACTCTATACGCGAAATGCGGTACCCAAATGACTGCAGAACACCATATTTCTTTTCCAAATCAAATAAAAACAAAAGAAACCGAATGATATAAAACATTTCATCGAATATACATTGTTCAATTCGTATTGTACCTGATAATTACAATTACATACGAGTACAATAAAATAAATATATTAAAGGCTACATCGTAATCTGAACTTTTGTACGATGAACAAAACTTTGTAATGTTTTTTTTATTTCCCTATTACGATTCATTTATAGTCAATTTAATAATCTCAATTTTCCATTGAAATAATAACAAAAGCTTGAGTTCATTACAATACGTAAAAATGAATATTATTTTATATAGAATTTCCAAAGAAAAGTAGATAAATAATACACATGAAATTATAATGTTACGACAACGATAATTCATATCGAATTAAAGAAGATTCTTGTTAAGAGAGTCGTCGTCGTCGTCGTCGTCGTCGTCGTCGTCGTCGAAAGAGGATAAGAATGAATGAGAATGAAAAGAGGAAGGGTGAAGAAGAGGAAGAACGAAGAAAACAAGGAGGACAATGCGAGTAAGCTCGGGTTGCTCGTGTCAGGACAGAACTCGAGAGTTGCTACGAGAGACACCCTTTGAAAATTTCTCGCGTTTCTCTAAAGAAAGAAAGAATGAGAAAGAGAAAAAGAGAGAAAAAGAGATAGAGAAAATGTAGAAAAGAATCTCGCGAGCAATTGCGTCCATTCACGCGCGGTGTTCCCACGAGTGAACTCTTCCCACTGTTTCAAGCGTGTCGTCGAATTTTCCAGTTTTCAACATGATTTTCTATTCGAACGGACCGACCGAAGTGAAAAGCTTACGAGAAGAATCGACACGAGTGTATATATATATGTATACTGTACAGTACTACATATGTATAAATGTATTTGTGTATCTCGCGAATACGCAAACTCTCTTCGATCGTGAGAACAGAAATTCGCAAAGTGTACCGACAGGTACACATTCGTTGTACGTTTAAAATGTGCATATAAAGAGAAAAAGAGAAGAAAAAAGAGAGAGAGATAGATGAATAGAAAAAGAATTAGAAAGAGACGATTACACATACATATAAAAATGAGAAGGTAAAAGAACACACATACTATATAACCCGAAATACCAAACCAAATTCGAATTTCTCGGCTTTTCCTCTAAACTGAACGTCCGGTATTTGCTATCCCACCTACCCTTTTCTTTCATTTTTACCCTAGCCATGGAAAAAAATGTAAATACGAAGCTCAGCCGATAGGATATCGTGAAGTTCGGCTTTGGTGTACATAGAAACGAACGGACGGACGACCATTTCTTCTTCCCGATACCTGAACGAATAAAATTTTTGAACGAGCACACGACTCTTTAGCTATTCTATAAATTCATGTCTTTTTTTTTTATCCTCTTACAAATATTTCAAGAGAATATATTCGATTCTCTGCTCAAGTACTGGAGTTGGCAAATGTTTAATATTAAATAAAGAACAATTAATTATTCTCTATAATTTGAACTGTGAAGAAACACAAAAATATACATGACGATTTGTCTGAAACAAACTGAAACATTAAAATTACCGGTTAATCTCTGTAAAATTGATTTTTATGCTTCAATTTCCCGCCCCCCTCTCTCTCTCTCTCTCTCTCTCTCTCTCTCTCTCTCTCTCTCTCAGTTCCCTTCAAATCTCTGTGAACAAAAAATTGGAATCGTTTGAATTAAAAGAAAGAACAAAAAATGAGAAATGGGATGGGGAAAAAAAAGTAGAAACCTCGTCGAACGAAATTTTTGAAATGCACACCAGGAGAGATTAATTGAAAGGCGTTAATGACGGAGTAACGATCATGAGAATCGCCACAGGGATATCTAGACATTAATACGACTCGGATGCAACAGCTGCTGCTGCTGCTGCTGCTGTTACTGTTGCTACTGCTGCAGCAGCTATTGCAGCTAACTGCAGCCGTAGTTTTAACGGAAGAACGTCGTTGAATTCAAAACGAACAGCTGGAGCTCGCAAAAATTAGCGAGCATCAAAAAGAGAAAAAGAGGAAGAGGAAGAGATAGAGGAGCGTTGATAAAATTCGTGAGCAAATTTGAAAACTATGAAGAGGGGAAGAGAAAGGCGAGAGGAGAGTTTAGAGGGTTGGGGTTGAGGGTGGAGTGGGGTAGGGCGGGGCGTGATGATACGTGAAGTCCGAATGGTGGAATGTTTCGAGGGAAAAGCGGAATATACGGGTGCATTTTTTCCCAAGCTGGTTTGGAGCATCGCCATCATCGTCGAGTTCTCAATAGTGTGCTAGTGGCCGTGCTACCTGCTGCCAGTAACAACACATGCACACAGAGAGAGGATAGTTCAGCCGGATGCCGAATGAATGTAGCGGACGGGGCACGCGCGAATTTGACACATTTCCGTCGCAGGAAAAACGTGCCGGTACTATGCCCTACCGTCGGCATATTTTCTAGTTTTTCCACTGCCGTTTTTCCAAACCGAATACCAACACGCACGTAGGCAGGCAGACAGGCAGGCAGGCACGCGTTCTTTCAATTTTTCTCTCTCTCTCTCGTTCAGTATCACCCACCCCCTTCTACACCCTTCACACTCTACCTATTCTCTCTACCATTTCGGTCTCTCACACTGAAACTTTTCACTTCGTTATAAAGGCTAGAGTATTCTTTTACCACTATTTTTGTTCTACCTAACTCCCTTTTCTCTTTCTCTCTTTTTTTTTCTTTTCTTTTTTTTTTTCAAGCACACGACTGGTCGAACGTTACGCGTTTTTTTATCCTCTATTTCGAATTCTATCTATCTGTTTCTTTATCCACCTTCCTCATTCATTCTATCTCTTTTTTTCGACGATCGTTTCGACCACAGACAAACAACGCCTAGGATAGAAAGAAAAAGGCCCAACAACAAGCGCGATTTGATGGTCCTTCTATCAACCTATCCAACCACCACCACCATAACCACCACCATCTCTACCCTTGCACAATCTATTCTCTCTCTCTTTCTCTTTTTTCTACTTTCATGTTTTTATCGAATAAATTTTGTTGAAAATTTTTTCCTACTGTTTGGTACGTTTATTAAGTAAATAAATCACGAGTTTCCGTGTGGAAAGGATTATTCTCTCATCGGGAAACTATTATGTTCACGGATATTTTCCGCGAGAGAGAGAAAGAAAGAGAGAGAGAGAGAGAGAAGAGAGAGATAAAGCTTTTCGATTGAACTAACCATCAAACCCACCTATCCACATCGTTCTATCCTATTAATTAATTAAATTACGTCTCCTTCCGGGAGTTAACAAAGGGAGAAAGAGAGAAAGTGAGAGAGATAAAGTGAGAGAGAGAAAGAGAGAGATGCTGTTACTAAGTCGTCGTCGTCGTCATAGTCCTTTCGAAAGACTATCCCCCTCTTCCGTCATGCCCGAGGCAAAGTCTACTTTGCTTTTGTGCTGTTAGATTTTAAGCATTTAATTATCGACGAGCGTCCCGTTAATATGTGGGCGTAATTATGCACGATTAATTTCGCATAGCGCAATTTTGTAACGTCGCTCGTATTCTATTATATATACTATACATATATACATATATACATATCGATCGGAAATATCAAATTCTCAAAATTACGAAAGACAAATAGAATTTTGACGAGATAACTCGTTCATATTGTAATATAATATATATCAAATTTTACGATTATATTAATTAAATATTGTGAGAGTACTTCAAATAAAGAAAAAAAGAAAAAAAGAGGGGATAGTCTTCTCAAATAATTATAAAATTTTCCTTTGATTAAAACAAAAAAAAAAACAAAAAAAATTATATAAATTTACATGTTTGATTCACACAATCCAAGAAGTTCATCGTTTTAAAAAAACCGAATACATAGGATTGAATGTCTTTCGGGCGAATAATCGCGTTCGTCGAATACGAAACAAAAAACGAAACTAACGATTTTTATAGAAAACTTTTTCTTTTTTCCAACCTGTAACTGGGATAGTCATTGTTAGTTGTATATACAAATATATATACTATATATATGTATGAAAAGACAAATTCAGTACAGTTTCCAATTCGAGTATTATCAGTTCTTTTTCTCTTCTCTCTCTCTCTCTCTCTCTCTCTCTTTCTCTTGTGGTTGATTTCACGATGTTGATATTACATCTCGGTGTAACTCAACCCTCAAAGCGTTTCGTCGAAAAACCGTAGAGAATATTCGACGAGAGTTTCGAAAGTCGAAAGAGGATCGCTAGATTTACCTCGTACGTAGTTATCCATGTGTGTACATAACGGAAGGATACTTTTTAGCACACACACATGTCCTTCCTACATTCCAGCATCCCCCTGTCACCTTCCCGCCTATTTCCTTTCCTAAACTCGAATTTGTTTTCAACACTATCGGTATTTTCACGAGGTAAAATAATTCCTTGCCTACTTTTCACCTTAGTCTAGTCTCAAAGTAAGAATAAAGAAAGGGGTGTAAGTATATTGGTGATAGTGTTAGTATTAGTGTATGAAAGAAGAGAAGATCTGAATTATGCGGGCAACAAAGAAATACGAAAAAAAAGAAACCAAGAAAGAAAGAAAATATACAAAATAAAGTGAAAAGAAGTGGGTTGTAGTTCGCGGTTATCCGCAAGGGTAGGTGAAGGGAGTGTTGAGTGAGAGATGAGAAGGGTAGGTAGGATACGGGGAATATTTTTCGAAACGCTCGTTATCAGGGCCCTTTGCGAGAGGAGAGAGAAAAAGTGAATAAAAAAAAGGTTTAAAGAGAGATAGCGATAGAGAGAAAGGGAAAGGAAAAGGGAATGGGGAAAGAGAAAGGTCGACCGTCACCGACAAAGGGACACGACATGGGCAACTTCGATAGAAATTGCCTCATCACTGCCGATGCTTTGTGCGGCTCGAAGAGATGTAACGACAGAGAATGAAACAGAGATAGATAGAAATAAAAGAAAGAGAATGAGAAAGAGAGAGAGAGAGAGAGAGAGAGAGAGAGAAAGAGAATAAAAAAGAAAAAATAGAAAAGGGTTAACATTGATGGAGATGCTCGAACGGGACAAAGAGATAGGAGATATAGGAGAAAGAGAAAATAGTAGCTGAAACCGAAGGATTAAGCTATCCGCATAATGAACCTTTAACCGTTTTCAGTGGCCCGACGAGCTTTTTGATTCGAAATGGTAAGAGTGATTTTCCGTGCGAGAAACTCGAATGCATAAAAGCTTGAGCTTTACTACTACTGGTATTGCTGTTGCTGTGTGGCCGGCTGATGGCATTCGCTTCTGGTAATCTGTCTGCTTGCTTCTAACTAAAGGTAGAAAAGAAGAAAGAGAGAGAGAGAGTGTGTAGGGGAAATAAAAGGAAAAGGGTAGTAGAATGTTCACAGAGAAGAATAACGTCGCTCGGGGGACGTTTTTGCTAGAGAAAAAGAAAGAGAAAGACGACGATTACTACTACTACGGATCTACTACGCGCGATGACGATGACAAACAGATAAAAAAAAAAAAGGAAGAAATGAGAGAAAAGATAGGTGTGTAAGATAATTGCTTTGAAAAAAGGAGCCCGTTAATTTACCCCATTCACGTTCAGTCATTACTCGGCCTGAAAGAGCCCAAGCTTCTTTTTCAGATTGAGCTTTTTAATACGAATCCGTAAGCGTGCTGTTGCTTTTCGAGTGAGAGAGAGAAAGATGAACTGATCTTTACCAATACTATTTTCCCTAGTAGTAGTAGTAGTAGTAGTAGTAGTAATAGTAATAGTAGTAGTGTAGTAATAGTATGAGTCGCCGCGGGCACACGCGGTTTTTCACTCATATCAACATTTTTTCTTTTTTTCGGCTTTTTTTTGAATGAAGAAAAAAACAGGAAATAGGATCGATACTTATTACCGATTGGTCACTACGTTTCGTCAAAACCTATACAGGTACTTCATATACATGAGTATATACTACAAATGCATATATAGAATATGTGCAGGAAGACTGCACAGGGATTGAAAAGGGATGGTGCGTTTGCTCTACCAATTCCCATTTTTGACGTACTCCAAGTTCACAGAGTTAAATGTTTATTTGTATCATAGTCGTATGATTCAATAGATACGATGGCGTACGAATTTCTGTTTCGTGGTTGAATATAGATTAAAGGAAAAAATAAAACATATTTTTTAATGTTTACACGGAGGGATGAGAGAATGAGAGGAAACATTATTGGATTAATTTAATATTTGCTACAATAAATTTTCAATTTCCTAACATTAGTTAAAAATAATAATAATAATAATAATAATAATAATAATAATTTCACTTTTTATCATACTCTACTTTTTACGGATTAATAAATGTGATCCTTTCTGACAATAGAACGGTATACACACTATATTTTCATACGTACATACATAAATAATATAATTACAACTACTACTATACTATTTTTATGTTTAAGTAAGGTATATATACATACTTTTTAAACATTAGTAGATCAAACGACACGAGTTAGTTAGTTTCTTTTAAGCCGGTTTGATATCACCTTCGTGATCCGAGCTAAGCTGCTACAAATCCGCCACGGCCGATGACGTTTTCAATGCCAACGGGATATCGTGCAAGCCCTCTCTCTCTCTCTCTCTCTCTCTCTCTCTCTCTCTCTCTCTTATCTCTTTTTTCGACGACTCTAACTCGAGATAAAGAAAGCTTTCCTTCCAACGTGATTATTTCTATACCCACTTTCTGTGATAAATATCATCGCTAAAACGTGTACATAGTCGAACTCATTTTTCTACAGTCTTCTATTTCTTTTATTGCGATTTTTATCAATAACGTTTCTAAAAATTATTTGTTAAAGTTATTTATGCGAACTTTTTAAATATATTTTTCTTTCTAGCACAAAAAAACAGATTTGACAGTGATTTAACATCTACAGTTTATTTTCAGATAGATTCTCATCGATTCTTTTCTTATCGATTTTATTTGTGTTATTTATTATTTTATAAAATTGTAGATAAAAAGATATTTTATTATACGAAAAATCAAATAAACAATTTTTTGTGAAAAGTCAAAGTTTATTTCTCTTCCTCTTTTTCTTTCTTCCTCTCTGCTTGACTAAGTCTGTGCATACGAAAACGCAATAATCTCTAACATCGTCTGAAACTGATTACGAAACTTTCGACGTTGCTTCGGGCAACGTCTTGTCCCTTGTTCGTGAAAAGATATCAAAAGAGAAAAAAGTTGAAAAAGAGATAGAAAAAGAGAATATAGATAGTACTACTATTACTACTAGTTATTGCGAATAAAAATACATATTTATATTAATGAAAATTTCAAAAGCTATGTTTTCAAAACGATCTATCACAAATTAAAAGTTGAAAGACGATAACGAGAGAAGAACTTGAGAACTTTGAATTATTCTTCTTGATGTTCTCTCCTCCTTCTCTCTTTATCTCTCTTTTTCTTTACGCTAGATCGTTGGAGAAAACGAACAGTGTGATTTTCGAAGTGACTCATCTCTTGCAATGTTCTTAATCCGCTTATTCGTTTAACGTTGGCCACGATGTCTTTTTCCCTCTTCCTCTCCCCCTACCAGCCCAATCCTCTCACGATGAAATTTTAAACGATGCTAGTAGAAAAAGCTCTCGAAAAAGGAAAAAATAGACGGATGGAAAATAAGTGAAAGAAAAAGAATGAGAGGGAAAGAGAGAGAGTAAACACGATAGATGGGATTCAGCGACTCGCAAAATCTCGACGGCTCGAAAGAGTGCCTTGCCGTGAGGTAATCTTTCAGTTAACTCCTTGCGGAAAACGCGAGTTTTCCGAGAGAATAATAAAGATGAAGAAAAGGAAGGGTAGTAGAAGAAGGAGAGAAGAAGGTGGAGGAGGAGGAAGTGGAATAAAGGGTAAAAAGGGTGATAGCGAAGAAGAAGAAAAAAGAAAGAAAAAAAAGAGTAAGTAAAAAAAAAAGAAGCGGTCTCGCTCGAGGAAACACGGGAAACAAAGACGAAATTAAAGCGAGTCCCACTGTGATTTCGTGCTAGCAAAAATAATGGGCCACGAGAAAACTAGAAATGCAAGTCCGTGACTGTCAAATTTTACAGACACACACACATACACATTTCAAAAAAAAAAAAAGAATAGAAAGAAAATCTCATCTTATTATTTTTCTTTTCATTTTCGTATTACTAAAAAATGTTCAAACATAATTGAGTAATGTTATTTCTTTATAAACATTCGAATACATTTTACAAGATCGATGTTACGATTGTTAATTCGATAATTATGAAAAATTAATAATGTTTTATATAAAGAGTTTTATATATCTATTGACCTCGGAGTTCGATGACAGGTGGTATACTTTTAAAGTTAGAACTCGTTCAAGTACTACACAAGGTGAACGTAGAGAGTAGTTGTATCGATCGATTAAGAAAGTCGCGGCTATTGTGCTACGAAAGTGCAAACGAGTATATAAGAGGGGTAGGTAGTATACGATGTTGTTGGATGCATGAATGACACGCTATGTTAGAAAATAAAAGTCAATTTAAAGAGAGAAAAAAACGAAGAAGAAGAAAAAGAAAAAAGAAAAAAATTATACAAAAGATTTGATTTAAAACAATTTTGCTCTTTAACCGTAAGGCAAACCATTTGAGTTTACGAGGGGGTGGTAGAAAAACATGGGGTAAAATGAATAAATATGATATCACCGGGTCGCAAGTATAATAACGATATAGGTGGCTGGCACGAACGGTGTTCGTGGGTACCTCCTCCTCCTCCTCCTATTATTTTTCGCTAAACATGAAATGCCCCGTGGCGGAATGGCCCGTGTTGAACTACCCCTTGGAATATGAAACACAACGAAATATAAAAGAGAAGAGCCGGGAAATAGGAGAAGATAGAGTCTATTATTTCCGTTAAGTGCGAAAAATACAAGTCCGCGGTAGCACGTAGTACCGATAAATTGGGTGGTGGTTGGTTGTGGCAAACGAACCTGAGGTCTCGAACAAGATCGAGTCAATTATCGAAGAGACCTTAGGTCTCTTGAGGTGGAACGAACTTATGTTAGGAACCATTGAATCTCGATATGGTGTTCCTCTTTCGTTCTCCGGGTCAAATAAACTTTCTGTCTGTCTCTCTCTCTTTCTCATTCTCATTCTCTTATCCTGTTACCCTTTCTACTCTTTTCTCTAAGGGTTGAGAACGAAAACGTCTATGTCTGCCTTTCCTTCTAATCGTTTTTATCCCAAGTCTAATTTTGTTCCAATTATTTTCACCAATCTTATAGAAAATTTCCCGATCTTTGATCTTACACACGTAATATAATGAATTTGTAATTAGGTCAACGAATAGATATATAGTATTTAATTGTTGATAAAGAAAAATAATAAAACGATATTTGAAATGTTTATTTTGAAAGTTAATCAAGTCCATTATTATTTTCTTGTTCATTAAAATGTTGAACAGATAACACAACACGGATAATTAACAAATGGATTTAGGTTATGTTTCATAAAACAAAAACGTTTCATTTGTACTCTATATAAGAAAATGGTTTACAAAGGGGCTTATATCGTTATCAGAATTTCACATAGGGTTCCTGTGTCAGGGGTAAAATTTGCATTCATATACTATATATGTATATATTGTAGACGAGAACGAATTCGAGTCATGTTTGGTCGCATTCGTCCAGGCATCCCTGGCTGCCTACGGCAATTGAAATTCGTTTCCCGTTAGGCAGCCAACTCCGGTCAGTCCGGTCTGCCCTGCGATTGACGCTAAAATGGTTGCGTTAGTCCAGGGGAAATATAGATACGCATTAAACAAACGTGTCGCTGGTCGATGGCCCGACGAAAATTCGTACCGCTTTGACGGAACGGACCGTACCGTTGCGTTTTCGTTCGTTGATCGGTTTGCTTCTCGTATCGACGTTACTGCTGGGTTTACTGCTACGTTTCAAATTTCGCTTCGAGTATTCCTGCAGTTCATTATATATATATATATATAACTTTTTTTCGTTTATAATATATTACTTTGTTACAAATTCCGTCATTTCGAATCAAAACGGGAGCCACCGAAATGCGATCGCCCTTTTTCTCGAGGTAATATCCTGGATCAAGTAAGAGAATAATAAAAGGAAAAAAAAGCGAGTGGAGAAAAACAGGTCTATGGAAAAAGGGATAAAGTTATTGTCTTGTAGAAACGTGCTTTGCTTGCCCAAGTTTATAAAAGTACTCTTAGGAGACGAACAAAATCGATGACGACGAACCAAGGTTACGACTTAAGAACACAACGAGAGAGGGAGAGAGCTCCGATTCGAGTACCTTGAAGGGTCTCCCTCTATCTCTTTCTCTTTCTCTCTTTTGTTGATCGTTGCATCCATAATTCCGTACTTAACTATGATATAAGCAGAATTTTTATGACAGAGTAATATCCATTACCATAAAATAAAAGGTTCAACATTGAAATATACTTCGGATTGGAATTCGTCGACTGAAATATAAAAGGAATCATTCGAGTATATAAGATTTTAATAATTGACGTATATTTTCCAATGAAATATATTTTTTATAAAGATAATTAACACAAAAATCAAAGATAAATTCATAAACATATATTTTTTTTCTCCTTTTGCGATTATTTTAATACGATTATACGTTGTACAATTTTTTAGTATCGTTTCTCATTGTCCTATTTTTTTGTTTTTTACCTTCGTTTTTTTCAGAATCTTAGAACTGGTTGTTAAAGCAACTGCGTAACGAGCCAGACGAGATGTAATGCTCTGGTAAACTCGACAAATCAATTGTTGCTATGGTGACGTCTATAACTAGATGCATTTTATAGCAGCTGTGTTGTTACGTATTAAACTTGGAAGAGTCGTCGTTAAAAAAAAAATCAATAACGATAAGACGAATATATTCTATTTTACAAAGAATAACAATTATTTTATTTATTTATTTATTTATGCATTTATCAACGGGAAGTTCCGTTTGGTATATAAATTAAATGAACGATATTATTAATAGGAGGGCAAACGAAAAAAAATCAAAAATTTATATAAAAAATTAACTTAATAAAGTGCAATATCGAAGATTTGTCAATGGTGTACCAAAGAAGGAAGAAAAAAGGATTTGTGATATTTTAATTATTAATCTGTGTTCGCGCGCACTATATGTCATGCTGACGCGAATCCGTTTTAAACTAACGTACAGGTTTTAAGTTGCAATTATACGCTAGTTTGTACGGAAAGTCTCACGACGATATATTAATACAGTGTGAGTGGTTTTGTAGTATGCTAAAGGCACTTCTTTAGTCAACAATGATTTATTAATTTGAGTCTTGGCGACTATGTTACAATTGTTCCAATGTGGACTGTATAAATGTATGATGTATAACAGACAATGTGTATTACAGGCAAGAGTACTTAATGGACAGAACGCTTCTTACATTATTTCGCGGGATTTTATACATAAGTTAGTTAAACTCCTTTGGAGAGGCAAGAACCTAAATGGGACTTATTGGCCAATAGTAGGAGGGTCCACCCACCAGGATCTCCCGAAGGAAAATCTTATGTTTTTGGGAAAGTGAAACAATGCATAAAGAAACGTGATCTATAATAACGGAATGCTATTTTTTTTATGGTATCGTACGTGCTTAGATATGAATCAGAAACCTTTAAAGGGCTTGACACTGTATAAAGGGTTTTCATCGCACCATATGTTTCTTTGATCATTGAGATAGTTTGGGAATTTATGGCCCTTTGGAATTTCTTAATATTTAGGTAAACAATACCTTATATCTGCTACCTATCGTATTTCATGACATTTTATTTCATAGGCTTATCGCAGGATCTGTTTCACAGAAATTGAATACTATCAAAAATAACAAATATAAAGTTTATCGTCTACAAAAGATTTGTGGTACTGAACAATCTGAATACTAAATACGGTATATGTGATAACATCAATAAATAAAAATTTCAGAAAACATATTACATCCAAACGAGATATTTTAATAACGAGTATAAACTTTTAAAAAATAATTTCAATATACCATATACTTAAAGAAACGAACAATTTCAACTTCGTCAGAAAACCCTAAAAGAAAAGAAGAAAAAAAAAAGACCAACTTACATGAGGGGGGAAGTAATGAACCGAAGAATACTTCACCATCCTGATGTGTTTCTAAACCACTCTGTTAATTGCAAGAAAGTTTGCGTTGCTCGCTTAGATGGAAGAGGATGATCCCCGAATCAGAAGATCGTCGTCGTGCGTGAAGGTGCAGTCATTTCGGTAATCGACTCGTCTCTCTCTCTCTATTCCTGTTCTTATTTTTTTTTGTCTTGTCTTTTTTTCCTACTTCTTCTTCTTCTTCTATTTCTTTTATCCCTTTTTTTTCCTTCAACGCGCGCAAGCAAGCATTCGAAGTGCTCGAGAAGAGGGCTGGGGTTGGGGGTGGATAGAGGGGTATTGCGTCGTCGAGGTCATAAAGAAAATGGAAGGTTAGACGCGTGAGTAAGGTCGAGTCGTAACAAAACCCTTTTTCCAGACTGATTCGCGTAATGCACGCGTTTCTTCTCTCTCACTCACTCTCATTTTATTTCTCTTGATATTTCTTTTTTTTTTCTATCTCTCTTTCTTGTTTTCAATACGTATACAACGTCTCTATCTTTTTCTTATTCGATCGATTTGGTAGCTCTAAAACCGGCTTACAACATGGAAACGCTTCTTCCTTGATAAATTTGATTTATGTCGAAGTTAACTCAGAAATCTACGAGTACCTTTTCACGTCTTTATTTATTTCTTTCTTTCTTCTCTTTCTTTCTTTCTTTTCTATCTATATTTTAGTCGCGATTAAACGCGATCGACAATTCGAAGTGGTTCAATTCATCAATCTCATCCGAATCGAAATAGTCTCATAAAAGCGGATGAACGTTTCGACCGGTGGCTTTGTTTTAAAAAAATTAACTACGAAAAGATAAAAAAAAAAAAAAACAGGAAAAGGAAAATTGTTGGGAACAATTAATCGCATTTTCAAATAATGTCATACTACTATTATCCTTTTTTTTTTTTTTCAAGGAAAAAAATAAAAAACCTCGACTTATCATTTTCTCTTCTCTCTTTCTTTGTCTTTGTCATTCTCATTTTATTCGTATTACAGTAGAGGAAAAAACAATAATGTCTTTTTAACTTGACACCAGGGAAAGCACGGGGAGAAGTACCTTCTTTCTCCACTTTTCCAACGACATTTTATTTTCCTTTACTCTCGAGACCCTCCTCCTCCTCCTCCTCCTCCTCCTCCCCCTCTCCTCCTCCTCCTCCTTAGAAGTCACTCCTTTCTTTGCATCCTATTTTCCGTTTTCCATCCGTATCCTTTAAAACCGAACTATCCTTTGACTTCTATATATATATATATATATATATAGAATTTTTATTATTATAATATATATATATATTATATATAGAATATATATATACATATATTTTTCTACCAGTATGCGACAGTTCTTGTTGTTTTTTATTCCTGTTTTATGTTTCTTTGTCAATGTTGAAAATAAAACAATATAATAATATTAAAATCTATTCTTTTCCTTCTTTTGTTTTCTTCTAATTACCTTAGAGATGTATTTAACGTTTATTATAAAGCGAAATGATATTCGGGGGTTGAAATCACGATATCAAATTTAATTTAAACACTGACTGTGTCGTAGAATTTGAAAGTTTTCGTGTAAACGGCCATAATAATTAGCGTACTTCCGAGAGTTGTAGGAGCAACGTTAACGAGAATTACAACGTGGTCAGAACGTCGAATTATGTGTATGTATACGTGCATGTTTAGATACGTTAACACATCGATTTTTCCAAAAAGGACGTAGATCATGAGAGGATATCAAAGTGTAATATATATATATATATAGGTAGAGTAAACTCTACAAAATATTTCAACGCTATGATATTTTATTTATTTCCACCCAAAAATACATTATTTGCCAAATATTTTGTTAAATATTATATTATATTTATTTAATAAAATCAAAATACACAGATAGATGAATATCGTCCGAATATTTTTGCTAATCAAAAATGTGACGTTATTTTGTTGAATGATTTATTATTATTATTATTATTATTATTATTATTATTATTATTATTATTATTATTATATATGAACAAAATAAAAAATTATATACGTTTGTTACGAATATTGAATGAACTGCTATTAAAAACAATGATGATTTGATTGCCAAATAATCCAAAAATGTGAACCTTTAAATTGGTCATACCATATGTTTGGGAATCATTGTATACCTAACCTATTTCTAATTATGTACAGTAACAATCAATATTTATTTAACGAAGGATATTATTCGGATAATATCGAAGAGCTTACACGGTTGTGTTCGAGTTTATCAAGTAAACACAAAATACAGTAACAACAACAACAACAACAACAGCAACAATAACAACAACAACAGCAACAGCAACAACACAACCATGAATATTGCCTTTATGCATCTCATGTCAGCGATAGCAAATATATATGGGACAAAGTTAAATAAAGAAAAAAGAAAAAAAAATGTCGAGATTGAAGAAAATGTCAAAATCATTTTCTTCGGAATACCTACGCAAAGAATATGCATTTTCTACGAGAATCATAGTACATCATATGTTACAAGTCACAAGCTCGACTTCTCGATATATTTCATACGAAATACGTATCCTACATAGAGACTTGTTTTTATCGGTTAAACCACACACACATATATACACACTGAGGAAGAAGGATATCGATTTTTCAACTATAAAATCAAAAAATAAGTTGGACTATCCTATATAGGGGTATTGGAGTAGAGGGGATAGTTTCCAACTATTTTCGCATTCCCTTGTTTCAACGTCATCGAATATTCTATTTAATTCGATCGAGAGAAGATGCCTAGAAAATCTTCTTTCTAAGTTCCTCTTCACCCTTCCCCCTTACCCCCTCTCCCCTTCACTCTTCCATTCCATTCTTCTCTCTTTCTCTCTTTTTTTTTCCTATCCTCTTTGGATTCTCAACGTTAACGGTTTACGGACCGCTCTGCCCTTAATTTCATGCAAATTTCACCCGTAACCGGTATGCTTTTACGGCTTTCTAAAATAGGAAGCGTGAAGTATTCATAAGAACGTATTCTCTCTCTCTCTCTCTCTCTCTCTTTCTTTTTCTTTCTAGTATAGGGAAAAGACTCGATTGCCACAGGATGCACACAGGGTTCTTCATCTCTTCTCATCTTTTCTCTTCTCTTCTCTTCTCTTCTCTTCTCTTCTCTTCTCTTCTCTCGTTGTATACCTACAAAGCTTCATCTTTTTCTCCCTGCTTTAGAAGCATCTGGCACGGAACAACGAACGCTTACGCAAACCCTTTCTCTCTTGTAGATACGCGTGTACGCAACTCACACGCCATACGCTTAAGGGGGAGAGATGTGATAATTTTAGAAGAAAAAAGAAAAAAAAAAGAAGATTTCCACACGTCAAAAGCGTTAAGTAAACCGTTTAAAAAGTATAGAGCTTTTTTAGAAACAAAAAGGGGGAATAACGAAGGATATTTGGTGCATGACACGAAGACGAGGGTACCCGTAAGGTTTACCGGTTAGTCGAGAAGCTAATTCGAGCGGCGACCCTTAAAAAGATCGCCTTGATATTTTAGCGAAAGTACAAAGTGACGATGAAAGTAGAGAGAAAAAAAATGAAAGAAAAAGAGAGCGAGAGAGAAAGAGAGAGGAGAAAAGATCAATTGCAAAAGTATCAAAGTAAAAAAAAGAAGATAGGAAGTATGAAAGAGGATTATACTTAAAATTGGTTCAATCTTTTTCAAACACGCCCGAAAACTATGATTTTAATAACCGTTGGATTTTCATATTCGAGGACATCAAATATATAGATATATATATAACCCACGAATATATATATATATATGTATATAATATATTATATTTGTTATTATTTTCATTTTTTCTCAACGACACTATAAACTTTATCACCTAAGCAAGAATATAAAATATATAGATATATATGTATATATTGTGGAAAAATAACGATAGGTAGAATACAGGCGAAAAGATTATGGCTACGATACCAACGAAGGCCCTTTGAAACGAAGCGAGAAGAGGAAGGATTATAAATATTTATCGTGCGAAAACCTAACGGGTTAACGCATATAAAATTCACCGAGGCTGACCGGCGTAACGTAGCGTTTTTATCTCGCAACTGAAGCAACCTCGTTGTTGTTGTCGTCATCTCTCTCTCTCTCTCTCTCTCTCTCTCTCTCTCTCTCTCTNCATCTCTCTCTCTCTCTCTCTCTCTCTCTCTCTCTCTCTCTCTTTCTCTTTTAGCTACGCAAGCGCGAATAAACAAAGATACGTTCGCGTGAACGAACAGAAAAACGTGCTTGCAGCTACAGGCGTTTCGAGCTGCGCCCTCCGATCTGCATAGTCGTAAACGATTAACGATTCTTTCGTGCAGCAGACATACAAGCAACGAACAAAAAAAAAAGAAAATTGAAAAACGTTTTCATTTCGAACGAGAAAAAGAGAGACAGAGAACAAGAGACAAAGATGGTAAGAGAAAAAAATACCAAAAATAAAAAAGGAGGGTTAATGCCACTTCGTTGGCACAAATGATTGAATTTAACCCGGTATGGATGAAAAGAGATCGAACGGGAACGCGAAAAACGCGATAGAAGCATAGCTACCGTTTCAGTATAACGCCAAATTCTCTACAAAATACCACTCGAAACATTCTACGTTCCTTTTACTTCTTCTTTCTTCTTCCCACCCACCCATTCCCAGTATCCCCACTCCACGTTTTTCCTTTTCATATCTTTCTCTACGGACCAACGAACACCAAATACTTTATCGTTTTCAACGAAGAAAATTCACATACTTTTCTACGATTTATCAAGGAAAGCTTAGAAAACTGTCTATAAGAGAGAAAGAGAAGCTTATGCGAATTCTTTACAAATTTTCTTACATTACGTACAGATTTTATATAACTGTAGATACGTAAACACGAATCGATAATGAATCCTTGCGGTAAGTGCATATCAGACAAAAAAAAAGTAAAATATCTGTGCAACATTGTCGTGTAAATGGGAGGAAGCTTTCGTACGTGATAAATATAAGCATGCAAAAGAAATAAAAGAAAGGGAAAAAGAAATGGAAGATAAAAGTAAGTGAAGAATAGCAATGGAGAGAAACTGAAGAGGGTAGGTAGGTAGGAACACGATTGTTGCAGTCGAAACTTTGATAACTTGGATATTACCGATATGGACGAGGTCGAGAATCGATTCTTTGAAAAGCGAGGCCGTTGCCCTTATCTATTCTCTTCTCTTTTCCACCACTACCACCATCACCATCACCACTGTTATCATCGTTACTCTCTTCACTTGATCTGAACAGCATCGAGAAAGCGAAACAGAAAGCGAAAGAGAAATAGAGAGAGATATAGGGAATGATAGTAGGGCACCTAGAGCAACCGATGAATTCGCAGATTATGTTAATATCTTCGGGAGATGGCAGGGATTATCAAACTTGACACGAGTCTCTACGTAACGTTACGACTCCGCAGAACCCGGGGGTTCGTTGCAACACAGATAATGCAACGAACAGGAAATCGGGACAAGTGTCTCCTTATATGCATGTACGATGTTAGCAATAGTTGTAGTAGTAGTAGCAGTAGTAGTAGTAGTAGTTGCAGTAGCATCCGAGAATGCTACTCAGCTCGGGTATCGAAGCTGCGTAGTTAGTAGTTTCGCGATGTCTACTTGCTTCGAATAATAATTATTATTCGTACTCGATTCGCTGAACAATATCCGTGCACGAACTCAACACACATTCGTGATTATAATCGGGATCACACGCATCGACAGGATATTCTTTTTATCACTCTTTCTCTCTCCCTTTCTTTAGTTCTTGCTTTCTAATATAAATATAACACACACACACACGTTATTTCTACAACATACTTTTGAAATGTAAATAAAAATGAAATACTCTTCGTACACGTGCGACGTTTCCATGGCTCAATATAAAAAAAAGCCCTTAGGAAAGTTGCGTTTTTTTCCTTTTTATCATACTTCTCAATAAATACGCGAAGTAGAAAAAAATATAAAAAAAGAGGAAAGAAACGAGCTACACAAATTTTTCATTCGTAGGGTCGGGACAAAAGTTTTTACGAAGGACCTCTTTTCTCTCGAGTTAGGTGGTTGGTTACCAACTAACCATTGGCAGATATGTACGTATACACAAAGATGCCAGAAAACGAGGTTATAAAGTTATCTCGAAGGAACTCTGAATATCAACGTAAATGTCAAGAAATAAATGCATAAAGTACCAGTCGGATCGTTTAAAAATTTAATATCGACGAAAGTACTGCGAATAAAACGAGATACTTGTTTCCCTCCCTTTTTCATTTATATACCTCTTTTTTTCTTTTTTTTTCCTCGAAGTAAATAAGAAATAAAAGGACGAAAAAAGAAACCAAAAAAAAAAAAAGAGAACGAGAAAAGCTATAACTTCTATCGAAATTTATATTAAATTTAACGTTCGCAAGACACTAATATGAAAGGTAATCAAAGGAAACAAACAAATGAATAAATAATATTATCTGTCAGACATTTTTTATTCTTTTCAATCTTCGATAATTCGGTGTTCTAGTTAGAACTCGACCGTGACCCTATTACGATTCTAATCTACTCACAAACAGACACATAGATACAATTGAACATGTATCTATTAACGATCGATACCTTTATCAACAACGAACAGAGGAATGTCTCGAATACAATATCGTTGATCCAAGAATAAGGGTGGCACATAACCATGTATTACAGTATTCAACCCGTTAGATATATATCTTTAGGTAGGTTGATACGAAATACGAGAATACAAGCCATAAACACATGAGTTATAGAGTTACCCTACTACGAGGAGAAGAAGAAGAAGATAAAGAAGAGCATATGTAAAACGATGAAGTGGAAAGGAAAAAAGCTAACGGATGTCTAGAGCTTTTCACGATATAGAAGAGTAGAGACACGAAGGGCAAAGAAAGGCATGGGGATGGGAAAGAAAGGTGAGGAAAAGGGAGAGAAGGGACCCGAGAACGGACACCTCTGATCGATAGTCGTCACGTCGTCGAGTAACACGGCAGAGTAGCTTGTAGACGACGACTACTGGTAAACGTTTTGTGAAAACGTTCATCTTTCTCTCTACCTCAGGATAACAGGCTTTCATTGAACTCCGAAACCACGATATAACTCTCGGCGAAAGAAAACGAAGGGTGTGTAAGGGTGGCACAAGGGATAAGAGATAAGTACACGTATGTATTCCATTGGTGTCTGAATTCGGTCAGGTTATACGAACCGTACAACTTGCTAGTAGGTAGTAGAGGTGTTTTCGTCGTGCCGATGACAGGACGATACGTCAAGGCATTGTCCCTTCTGCTATTTTCCTCCTTTATCCCTTACCTTCTTTTTCTTCGAGACACTAAGCAAAAACTGGACTCCAGATATATATATATATACCGGGTGTGTCATTTTATATTAGACCTTCTAGAAATATCTTCTTTGCTTACTTCTTGTTTTTTTTTTTTTGTTTTTATTACAGACTGAATATTATTTTCTTCTTTATATCTTATAATATGAAAAATAATATTACGTTCTAAGTAAAATATTTCTTCTTTACATTTATATTTTTTTTTTCTTCATAATAATATTATATTAGCTAACGAGAGATATGTTTATAAATTTCTTTATCGTTTATCATTTAATTTTTAATTATTATTTCATGAACAATTGTAGTAGCATTTAGGAAACCATTAACGCGTTTCACTGTCGTTTTCAGAATGCCGCATATACACTTACTTCCTATCCTTTTACGTGTAACATACGTAAATTGCTACTCTTACTCGTCCCGGCTCATTAATTTGCTAGCTGATATGCGCATCATTCGAGAAACACAAAGAGAAGACAAGGTGCTCCCACAGAGATAGCGAATTAATTAATTTTCCTAAGTTGCTAATTCACTTCGTTTGTGTGATTGCGCGCTACCGAACAAAGGAGTCGTCCGCGGGAGATTTCAAAACAAGAGGAACGTAATAATAACACATCTCTTTCCCCTCTTTGCCAGGAATAGCAAGAGTTTTAATTTATGTTCTACAATAAACTCTACGAGAAAGATAAAAACAAAAGGGGGAAAAAAAAGAAAAAAGGACAGGAAAAAAAACTACGACGCAATCGCGTACATTTTACAAGATTTTACAAAAAAAAAATCTTTTTAAAGTTTCTCTCCTAAAACAAAGGCTAGGAAAATTATACACTATACATTACATACAATTTTCGTTACTTTTGTTCAAGATTACTTTACACAATCAACGTGTATTAACATATTATTGTATAACATATAACATTTAAATTACTTTAGATTTTTATTCTGAAAATAAAGCATTCACAAACACACATACGCACAAACGCGAAAATAGTATTACTAAATCGGAACAGGACTATTAAATCGTTGAATTAAAAGTAACCCGAAAAGTCTCGCTTCTACTACTCAAAGATAGAAACGCGAGAAAACGCTGAGAACTGTTTTGGTGTGAGTGAGACTACCTTGATGTTACTTGGCGAAGAAATAGAAGAAATAGTAAAAGAAGAAGAAAGAGAGAAAGAGAAAGAGAATCTCGAGTAAAGTCACTCGCGACTTTTCGAAATAAATCTGTTCGAGAAACTTGCCTTTTATTGGTGTGCTTTCTTTCTTTCTTTCTTGCTTGCTTTCGTAGGACAGAGTCAACAAAGCTTTTCATAGCCTTATCGCGGTATACTTGGCAGGATAGTCGAAATCCTTTCAAAAGAGAGTTTTGTTTTTAAACATGTAATTTCGACTACCTAGGAAAGGCAGCAGGAAGAGAGGAGGGAGGGTAGTATCCAGTAAGAAACGGATACGATTTCGAAAAGCTCACCAAATTCACGAGGAAAAACTTTTTACGAGTTTTATAAAGGACACAAAGGGCTACGCGATTGCTGGTCACGTTCAGAGACTGATAGACGGGGAGGGACTTTTCACCAATAAATAAGGTTCGTCTCTCTCTCTCTCTCTCTCTTTTTTTTACTCTTTCCCTATCTCGCTTAAAAATACGCACTGATGTCTGAAAACTTTTCGACGACTCGTGAAATTGCCCTTCATGGAATCAACGAGAGAGTATCGATTCGAATAGAGCCGAATGTTGTTTTTGTTGTTGTTAGAAGTAGTACATACATATGCATGGGAAATCGTACACATACAAATTGAGAATTTAACAAACCATGAGCAAAAAAAAAAAAAGAGAAAAAAAACGAACTATGGGATGAAACGAGACGAACAATATAATAAAAAGTAATAAAATCCTATCACAAATATATACGACGAGAAAGAAAAGTATTAACCTATAAAAACAAAGTTTTTATTAATGTAAGTTGAATAATAAATGTTATTTGTCTTTTTTTCTTCTTCTTCTTCTATGTATTAAATATAAGGTATAAAAATATAAGAAAACGGATTAGAACTATTAAAATGATTATAATCTTCGATGGTAACGAGCTGGAAGGTTAGCCACAAAACGAAGTTTCAACCGCATCATCTGCTATTCGTCCGAAGGGAGTGTAATAAAGGAGAAGAGATAGCCAAGGATGTAAAAGTAGAGAGAGCATTTGGAGGAGTGGCTAAACTTTCTCTTACCCCTGTTGGATTAAAAAGTCAGTGATCGTCGATCTACGACTTCGGCATCAAATGTTTGCCGAACTTCATCGAACCATAGGATAAGAAGAAAAAGAAGAAGAAAGAGAATAAGAAATAGTAAAAGAAGTAGGGAGGGGTTGGGATGAAAGGGGTAGAAGAAAAAGAAATATAGTTTTCTATGTTACATATTTACCTAGACAAGTATATACTATGTTTCTCTTTTTTCTTTTCTTTTTCTCTTCCATGTCTTTCTTCATTCGTTGTGTTCACAATATACTCGCATACAATATACTAGTAGTAGAAATAGAAATAGAAATAGAAAGAGAGTTAAGAAGAGATTGCGTTTCGTCGAATGCCGTGTCACGCCAACGTCGATCTTAAACTTTGAAATTAACCGTAAACTTTCGATGAAATTATTCTTGAGTGGTACGAGTAGTATGCCGTGGAGCAACGTTAGAAACTAACTAACGTAAAGAGTTTCGAGCTTTCGACATTCTCGTATCAAACACGAATATCATTCATCTCAAAATAAGAGTTGAAAGAAGAAGCAGAAGAAGAAGAAAAAGAAGACGAAAACAAAAGAAATGAAGGAATGAGAATAAGAGAGTGAGAGAGTAAGATGGAAGATCGTCGTTTACAGAGGTTAGCCATTTATCGAAGTTGCTCGTGCTCTGAGGCAACCACCTAGCCGTTTATTTTCCAGTTCAGTAAGAAAAGCACGAGTAGAGAGTTCGAGGAGGGGAGGGGGCTGGGGGAGTGGGCCATCTTCGAAATATTATAATTATATTTTCCATCGGCAACCTCAAGGTAAATGGAAGTTAAATCAAAGTCTTGCCCTGGGGCAACGTAATGATAAAGCAAAAGAAAGAGAAAAAAAATGTAACTCGGATAGAAGGGAAAAGGGAACGAAAGAGAAAGAGAGAGAGAGAGAGAAAAAATCATGGATGTCTAGGGGTTTTCGTAAAACAGACTTGTATAGGTGAGTGTCTTCTTTATGTATAGTCGAAGCAATTTCGAAGGAAATATGAGAAGTAGACCGAACTTTCTTCTTCTTCTTCTTCTTCTTCTTCTGCTTCGTTTTCTTTTTAGGTGATGGTAAATCTGGTGGAAGAAATACCACCCAGAAACTAAACAATTATATTAGATGAAAACGTGAATGAAAAAGAACAAGAAGTGTGGTAAACTAAATAATTAACGCGCGATTACTCATTATATACTAAAAATTAATTTAGCATTTTCGTTTAAATAGATAGAAAACCTTTATATACGTAAATAAATATATATACATTATTTATATAAGAAAGAAAGAGAAAAAGAGAAAGAGATAGAGATAGAGAGATAGAGAGAGAGAGAGAGAGAGAGAGAGAGAGAGAGGGAGAGAGGAGTAAAGTAATAATCTTTGAAGGCGTTAATTGTAAGAAGAGTTACGATCTACAACGATAACGAAAGAGAAAGAGAAAGGGAAAGAGAGAGAGAGAGAGAGAGTAAGTTGGATATTTTCTTCAGCAGCAGCAGCACAACTATGAAGCCACGATTTCAGAAGAACGAAATTGCTCGAGAGAGAAGGAAGGGCCTAGGGCTTGGAAATAATCTGCAAGGAAACTTACATAGTATCTCACTCTCTCTCTCTCTCTCTCTCTCTCAGTCTATTTTCCTTTCTCTTTCGCAAAGACCTAGATAAAAGCTGCTGTTTGTTACAATTAGGAGCACTCTTCCGGACTTACATCTTCTTCCTTCCTTGCACTTTCCACCCCAGCTTGGATGCATTCAACCGTGTTCGTCACTGTGAGTAGTAGTATCTCGTAGAAAATTACACATCGAAATGATTCTCTCGTGTAATTCTTAACATTAATCTTCTCCTTTATTAAGTATTGTATAAATATATCTCTCTCACACACACACACACACAAATATTTTCAAAAATTACAACTCATATTCAAATATTTTGATATGAACAAACGTAGTATATAATAAAAATTGTATCGTATAAACAAAATTTTTATGAAAATAAAATTAATATAAAAATAAGAAAAAAATGGTTAAAGGATATTTTTTATTTTATTTTATTTTGAATAAGAAGAAGAAGAAGAAGAAAAATAAGAAGAAGTATCTTAATCTTGGAATACGTTTTGATAGATCGTCCTAGTCTTCTTCTTCTTCTTCTTCTTCTTCGTTGTCGTTGGCTTTAGACTGGCATCGAAGCGATCGACTTTGGCTTTGCCCTTTGCCCGAGTAAAGTCTACCAAAAGAGACGATCATATCTGTCTATATTCATGAGCAATACCACCATCGTGCTCTCGGTATCAGGGAGGAACATGCAAATGTACCAACCCGCTTTTCCTACCTACGAAGCGGCTACAATTTTCACGGAACTCGAGGGAGCCCATACGTTTCCCTTCGCATACTCATATATACATATTACAGAAGAGAACGTAAAGAACGATTCCAGTGGCACCGTGGACTCACTCTCTCTCTCTCTCTCTCACTCTCTCTTTTCTCTTTACCGTGCGTGGAATATACCGTAGAAAGAGTTTCTTTAGATCCCATATAACCAATACTATTTTCTTCTCGCTGCATTACAATATTTTTCGATATTATAGAAGATATATATATGTGTATATATATATATATATACATATACTTTTCCTACGACTTCTTCCTTTTTGTTTTCATTAAATATTGAAATATTAAAGTATATAGTAAAGTATATGGGTATGAAGTATGTACTACAATTAAGACGTATATTTAGTTAAATATCATGTTCTGTTGTAATTTATAAAAAATTTCATTTATAATATATAAATTATTATTATTATTATTACATTATAAGTTAAGTATAATAGTAATCAATTGTAACGTTTCGTTTAAAATCCTACATGAAGTTAAAAAAAAAAGATGATAGGGACAAGAGATAACACCAATAGTGTAAAAGTAAGTAAGTAAGTAAGTAAGTAAGTGAGATAGAGAAAGAGATATAGAGATAGAGAGAGAGAAAACTGGAAACTAGTATTGGAGTAATCTCCTGTTCAGGAAATTTATTCACCATCTCGGCAGCTTCCGCCTAAATCGCTCTTTCCAACTCTCCCTGTGTTCGAGCTTCTCTCGCCGTTTTGCTAGGATTAATATCTACGCTCTACACTACGGCTTCATGAAATTTGCCGTGAGATAAGGGTTCGATCGTACATACCTGGCATCCCTGTGGCATAGCCGCGTTACGCGAGGCTTACGCCTCAAAGCGTAATTACTCTAGGGCGGACGGTGACGTTACTATAGTATATACCCTCTCTCTGTGTTTTACACACACACACACACACACACATATATATATATATATATATTCTCTCTGTCTTTCTCTTAGTCTTCTATGATCGACGAATTCGAAGCTTTTCAAGGAAGATCTACGACGACAACGATCGAATTCAATTACAAGTAAGCTTCGCATAAAGATGAGAAACACATCGTGCTTCGCGAACGATAGGGTATCTTTTATAATTGGTGATTCCTCGTCTATCGAGAATATTCAATATTTTCTTTTTTAATAATATATATATTAGGTGTTGGAATTAATTCCTATCGTTTTACGAAAAATGATTTAGGTATTAGGTCGTCCCAAAAGTTTCTTCGCTGTTTTTAGTATTTTTTAGGCTGAATAATTTAAAGTATTGAGAAAGATAAAATAGAGTAGAATCGATATTATTTAGTAAACTAATTAATTAAAAAATAATTCATCTTTTTCTATCAACTAAAAAAGAAAAAAAAAGTTCAGAAAGTGTTTTAAAATCAATCAAGTATATCAACGTGTCAGGGTTGCATTTAGTTTCATTCGACTATAAACGAACTAAATCGATAAATATTTGATAGCATTTCAAATTTGAAATCTAACGATTCTAAGGTTTTTAACTAAAACATCGTATTTCTGTTTAAAAAAAGAAATAGACCATTAGATGGATGAATTAAATATCACGTTGAATATCGTATTTAAAAAAGATAACTCGTTGTAAATCGATACGACGGTATTTCTATTTGTGGTAAGGTTTATTGAAAAAAAAGAAAAAAAAGGAACTTTCATAAAAAAAAAAACAAAAAGAAAAGAAAAAGAAGAGAGAAAATTACACATTCAAAATGTTCGTATAAAAAAAAGAAAGAGTTGTCTTGCTAATCGTACTATTTCATTTTTATAACTTTGCTTGATAGTTAACTATCTATCTAGCCTAGCTAGCTGGTGCCCTTTTTTTTCTTTTTTCTTTTTCTTTTCAAGACTACAATCAAGCCTTTCTTTTTCTTTCTGTCTCTCTCTCTCTCTCTCTCTCTCTCTCTCTCTCTCTCTTTCTTTTACACGCGATTCAAAGAGACGTTAGCCACTCTTTCCAGAACGTTGTGTTTCGCTCACAGTGTATTACGTTTACCCTCGAAAACCTATAGAATCTCATCGTCGGAGGATAATGTCGCTACGACCAATTGAACCGTCGAGAGAGCTTTAGGGTTACTCTTCACAACCATCGACCTCCTAGAAACACGAGAGTAAGAGAGAAAGAGTGAGAGAGGAAGGAAGAGAAAGGGAAGAGGAAGAGGAAGAAAAATGCCCGACAAAAGCACCACCACCTTTTTTTCTCTCTCTCTCGACCTTGTGTGTCTTTACATCGGCTCTATTACAACCACCACTACTACTACCACCATTACCACGAGCTTTTCTATACGCCTGGCTCGTGAACTCGATCGGAACGAGAAATCATTTTTTTTCTCTCTTTCTTTTTTCATAATTATCGTGTTTTATAGTCGGCTATTAATTATTTTATTAATACGTTTAACATTCGTCGTAATAATTTCTTTCTTAATACAAAGTAATACGTAATTTGTATATTAAATTAAGGAATATGTTAATTCGCAATTTTAATGCAAATTTTATATACGATATTTTGTTGTTTTCATATTTTTCATTCAAAGAAAAAATGACAAGAATTAGTTCCCAAATTATAAGGATAAAATTTGCACAGTTTCAAATTAGTAAAAATTGAGATCATTCAATACTAAAAATCTTATGTTATTTAAAATGAAGATTTTGAACTTGGGGGAAGGATATTCTCATTTTTTTTATTTCGAATCATATCAGCATACTTTGAAAAAAATAAAAATTCAAAAATACCTAAATAAAAAGGACCACCCTAATACGTATATACTTTTATTGGAAATATGGTTTCAAACGATGACAATCGATTTGAAGATACTCACGGGAAGTAAAAAGTACAAAAAAAAATGGAATAAAAAAGAGAAGTATCCAGATATAACCAATAGGAAATAAGTTCGCGATACGTCCGGAGGTTAAGAGTCGAAAATGAAATAAGCGGGGGGAAATCCGATATTGATGTTCTTCGATTTAACGCATTCCAAACGTAGATTTCTTCCGGGTGGTTAGATAATCCACGAATATATTGTAAGATATGTGCACGTTAAAGAAGGGTGAAAAGGAAAAGGACTCTCTCTCTCTCTCTCTCTCTCTCTCTCTATCTCTTCGTAGAAAAAGATAGTAAACGTTCAAGTGCTCGCGCTATACACGCAAAAAAATTCTTGCAGCAATATCGAAGGGATATACGCTCGGGCGTATATTCAAATCGCTTCGGTGAACCATAAACACAAGGGAATTCGTTTCAATGCATGCGGCTTCTCCTTTCCTTTTTCTTTTTATTTTTTTCTTCTTCCTTTACCTCCCCAAAACTCGTAACCACCCCCACCTTAACCGTCCGTCGTCTCGTCTCGTCTCGTCTTTCCTCTCTCTTTCCTCATTCTTTTCTTTTTATTTTTCTTATTTTCTTCTTTTTTTTTTTTTTGTCAAGGAAAGCATCAATTTTTCTTCTTTTCCCCTTACCACCGACCCCCTAGCCCATTCTCAACGAGAAACGTCTTACGTGAGCACATGGATGATACATAAGATAGCCCAATAATGTGGTATAGTTGAGCCATAAAGGCGGATATGAGAACTGCATAACGCGAATTCTTCTTATTGGATAAGAACCTTAAACGTTGAAAGCTTCAAAAAGAAAATCTTACCGTATTGAATATATATATAGATGGTATGTTTGATACGTAAACGACGATTTTTCTTTTTATATTTCAATCCGATTGTTTTCTATTCGTTTTTTTTTTTTTTTTATTTGTGTTGAAAGTATATGAAATTTTGATTAAATTTCGGACAATTATAGAGATTTTATCGAAAAGTAGAATTTCACGAAGGACGAATTTGATTATACATTAATGAAAATCACCGATGTTATCGAGATAGTCTCATCGTACCTATTAACGTACCTCGTTTTCAAGGAATCTCATGAGACAACGGAGAATTTCTAGTAGTATATTAATAATTACGAGAAGGTACGAGGAACTGACGTTAGAAATTCTCTACTATGGAGTAAACGACGACGACGACGACGACGACGACGTTCCGCGTGGACGCGGTCCAAGTTCCAAGTTCGTAGTTTCGAAGCAAGCATTCGGTATGCTCTCATGCCCGCTCGCGGTACATTAAAGATTCCTCGTTAACATTATATACCTAACGTAGTGAAACCCGTTTAAAGTCGTCCACGTGCTCAAACAAGGTAAAGATCGTTAGCTACGAACTTACCGTAACACCAAATTCTCCTTCATTTCTTGGAATGAACATTATTATGAATTTTACTTCTTTTCCTTTTTTATAATCATTAGTATACGTAGGAAATATTATCTTGTTTTTAAAATTATGATTTTAATTAAATCTCAACACAATTTATATATAACATACAAATACGATTATTCCATTATGCAAGAAGAAAAATGAATTTGTTTGGAGAAAAAAAAAAAAAGAAAAAAGATTAATCAAACTAACGATGAGCGTAGTAATTAGGGTGATCATGAGAATAATCGGGCGTAAGGTTTTAACCCTTTTAGATCTTCTCTGAGCTCAACTATTTAAGCTTGTGATGATATACACGAAAGGGGTAACCGGTTGGCACGAAGAGAACGATAGCACAGAGAGGGGTGACTAACAAGAGGAAAAAAAATAAGAGAGTGAGAGAGAAAGAGAGAGGGAGCGTTGGTAGTAAAGAGAGGAAGAGGAAGAGGAAGAGGAAGAGGAAGAGGAAAGGGACATAAAGGTGAGGGAAAATCGGTAGGGAAATGGGCTTGGCTGTTACACACATACACGTACATACACACTCGTATTCCCTGGAGCACGAAACTGATAGCGGACAGATACTGTGCATTCGTGGCGTACGGTTAGAATTAATTGCCAATGTTTGCTTCGACTGCTGGATATTGGGACGAATGTTCGTAAGGGAGTACAGCTCACAGCTCGCATATCCCCGACCGATTGCGACAAGCTCGAACCTCGAAAAGGGAACGACTATGATGGTACTTATGTTCGTAACGTTTATAATCAACGACGACGAGTAATACGACAGTTCTGGATGATCCATCATTGTCATCGAGTTAATACTTTAATGAAAGAAATGGCAATATCATTCTCCAAGTATTTATATTCCTTTTATTATACTAACTCATACTCATATATTTTATGAATTATATAAGCTTACAAGATGTATCTTGACAGATGATTATAACCAACGAAGATGGATAAATTAACGTGTAAGAAAATTAATCGAATAAAAGGAATAACATTTAAATTACTTAAAAATTATTTATTTAATGATCTTCTTATTATCATAGGATTTGTATGTTAATCATGAGAAAGAAACTCAACTCAATAAATCTCTGGACTGTAGTTCACCCTGTATCACTCTTCTATCCGAATGACGATTATTGGAAAACATTGTCTATTATACTCAGCTACAGCTGTTGCATCATGGTCACAATTCGACTGATAGAGACAGATTTAACAAAAGAGTAATGTAATGCAGTTGAGGACAGAATTACAGAGGATAATGAATACGAAAACATAGATAAAAGAAAATGCTTATAACTGATAAATTATTAAAAAATTAATTCAAGGTATAAATCATTTCTAGAATTTTATAATAAAAATTAAAAAAAGGAAAGAAGAAACAGATACAAAAATCCTTCTTTTTGATTTATTTTTCTATCTAACATAAGATCATTTTTTTTTTTTTTTTAATTGAATCGTATCATTGACACTAATACATCCCACGTATATACAAAAGTAATTGATATTTTTCTAGAAAGATTAAAATGATAGTATCATGAGATTTCTTTTTCCCGTATTTTTCTACCTTACACAAGATATACTATTACACATAAGAAATAGAGCCTAACAGTGGATATCCAGGAAGTTCGTGCTAAGTGGTTCGTTCAGTAAACCGAAGGACGTCGTCATCGTCGTTGTCGTCTTTGTAGTAGTCTTAGTCGTCTGTGGAAAGTGGCCAGAAAGAATGAGAAAGAGATAGAGTCTTCTAACGGGAAAAGCATTATCGTTTAAAAGTCAGCGTCTGGCTCAGCTTTTTACCGTAGCAACGAGAATAGCGTGACATTCGAAATAAGTACCGATCTGGTATAGAGAGTGGCCTCCTTTTCTTATTCCTTCACCCTCCTTACTCCCTCTCCCAATTGCTCCTTCTCATTTTCCTTTTGGGTCCAAGGTACGACCAATTTGAAAGTTAACGATGTTACGAGCCACGCTTGGATTATGTTAATGCGATATTTCGGTGTATGCCACCACCACCACCACCACTACCTCCACCACCCTTCCACCCACTCACATACCAACTCGAAAAGGTTCAACTCGACGATTATGACGACGACGTTTAAAATCGAGACATCCTTCGAGCTATAGACCTAGAAAACGATTATTACCCCATGGTTATAAAACGTAACTACTTCCTTCCGTGCAACGTTAAAGTGCGACATTTTCTGTACTTGCCCAACCGAAGAAACCACACCAAGAAGGATAATGGTAAGTGAATGAAGTCCACGCCCAAGTACCACCAACCACCAACCCTCTCGTGGCTGACGTACTTTTAAATAAGAAAGAAAGGTTTCTTCCTTCTTTTTTCTATCTTTCTTTTTTTTCTCTTACTTAAAGCAATGTAATTCTTTCATCGTTACGCCGTCAGGGTTGTAATTTTTTTTCTTTCTGTTATACCATCGTGTTGGTGTCGTAATTTTCTTAAACCGTGATCATTAAAGAAAATTACCTTTCCAAATTAGAGTATGATAAACGTGAGAGAGAGATAATCTTTGAACTGTTATTAAAAGGTAATCTTAATCCTTACTGATTTTATTTATAATTTTTATACAATTATTTATGTATACATATTACTTTTTATTTTGTTATAATCATCAGCCAATGTACGCGTTATTCTACTTAATTAGAAAAATTAAACTAAAAGTATATCGAATCTCGTTTGATTCTTTTTAATTTTTCTTTCTAATTTTTTTTTTTTTTCATTTTTTTCTTGTCGAAAATCGTATCCGAGGAGCGTTAAAACTTTTCGCTGGTACGGAATGTGGGTTATCCGGAAGACGAGATTCTTTCGGAAATTCTTTACGAACAGGGTAGAAAGAGAGAAAGAGAAAGAAAAAGAAAGAGAGAGAGAGACCGTACGCCACGTGAACCTTTCATTTTCCATTAGATACTGCCTTCGACGAGCTGCGAAATCCGATCGACGCGAACCGTCCAATAACGTGATCCTGATTTTTCGAAAGAAAGACAGCCGCCACCAGCTAGCAAGAGAACCAAGAGTCTTCTTCCTTCCATCGATCCAAAGTATCTCCTGTTACTTCCAATATATATATATATATGGATGTATATGTATATATATTTTCCTATCGAAGAACTTTCTTAAAAGCTTCCACTGTTTTAAGTCGATTTTCTTAAAGACGGATATCGTATTACAGTAAACAACTTCTACCTATTTCATAAACACGAACGATCGATTAAACTATATTAAGAAATATGTATTTTTTTAAAAATATATATAAAAATTATATTATATTTTTTAAATCATGCCGATTAATGTGATTGTTTCAATGATTATTAATTATTCTATTAACCTTTTAAACTCGCGAGAATATTTTCGGACACCGTTTAATTTAAAATAAGAACTTTTATACATATATGCCCTTCTATAAATAAGAAAATTACTCCTCTTATATATATATATATATATAATTCTAAAATACTTTGATGTATTCAATGTGTGTAGGTGTTATTTCGTATAATGCTTTTGCATGCTAGATTCAAAACTTTTTAACTTTCCTCTACGTATAAGATACAATACATTTCTATTATATATCTATATATTACTTACATTTGTTATGTGTAAGTATGATAAAATCTTGATGAAAACTTCCAAAAATTCGTGACGAAGAATGCCTGATATTCTCCTATACCTGGGAGAACGGTTTTTCTTTAATATATGTATAAAATACTAGTATGTATTCCATGTGCATAATTCTTAAGTGGAATGGTCAAGCATTCGTCAGACAAGAGATCGAACTTTCCACTGCAGTTGTCATGGAATCCAATTGAATGAGAAGTTACATTTTATGATATCAGGAATTAAAAAATATTACAAGGTTTGTTCTCAACGAATAAAACATGACGTAAAAGATATTTACATCTTACAGATTGCTTTATAAAATACCACACAAAACAGCAATACAGAACTTAATGTATAAAGTGAAAAACTTTGTAACGTAAGATTAATGATACTAAAAAAGTTACTTATCGATTAATATCACGATAATAAATGTAACATTTTTTAATAGCGGTCTAATTGGATACCATTTAATTTTCTACAGAAAAACGAATTGAATTTATTCAAGAGAAATATTTTTTTTTTTTTTGAGAACGAATAAATGAATGAATGATTGAATGAATGAAAGTTTGACGTGAGACAATTAGGAGAGTCAACAAAAATCAAGAAAACATAAATTTACTTGTCAATGGTCTAACGAAGCAGATGTTATGTAAAATATAAAATCTCTATTTATATCGAATCTGTTATGGGAAAATATATATATATATATATATATAACTATACGATGAAGATATTGAACAGGACTGATTGTAAAGAATCCTCGGAAATCCCGATGAAAGCGAATCGAGAACTATCTTGCTTGCTCCCGAACGAAGAAAGTCCTATTCAGAGAAAGCGAGAAGAAAAAGATAGAAATAAGAAAAAAAAAGATAAATAGAAATGCATCCTCTCGACAGGAAATAACCAACAAGAGGAAGTCAGCTTTAAACTGCGAACTGTGATCTCACGAGGAATGAAAGATGCATTCAACGTATACTTCGATAAAAGAGACAAATATTACGATATAACGATATCCTATCGTTTCCTTACCGCGTTTACGAAAACACGAATAGAAAAGGAAAGAAAAAGAAATTTTACAGTAGTATTATATAACGTTTTAACAATGATAGAATCGATAACCATTTAGATATTGTCACGTTGTAAAATTTATCTTCATATTTCAATGCAAACGTAAAATCATATTATTATTATTATATTTTTTCTATTCAACCTTTTGTTCAAATGATTTAATTTTATCTACATTTACAAATGAAATTATCTCAATTTGTCAATTTTGTAGAAAAATAATTATGAACATAAAATGTTTAATTAATATCGAAGAATCAAATTGGCATTGTTTTTTACGGTTTACTGATTTTACAAACATACCATCATAGTTATTTCCTTTTACTAGTGGGAGTTAAAAATTCCTAATTAGCGGGCAAAACTTCGTTGTTAAAGCTTTGCTTCGTTGTTTCGACCGTTCCGGTAACAGGGAGTCTTTCTTTTTCGAATCGGACAACGGCACGACGTTTAACCTACATTTCCAGTGAAATGCGTGTTAGCTCGTGTCTGGGAATAATTAGACTCTAGCCCAAGCTGCTGGCACGTCGTTTCTACCATACTCGTTTTCTTTTTATTGCGCATTGCAAACTGTAGTACAGTCATCTGTTACCAACAAAATATTACATTCTAGCGTTATGGTTTTAACCGCAAAAGCGGAAATTTAATAAAAGCGTTAAGGAGTAAATTTCGGTTTTATAATTCATAAGTTAATCGCGACTGAATATATGTTATGGTTAGAATACCACTTTTTTTTTTATCAATCTATAATGAATGTATTGTATGTGTGTGCGTCTAGATAAATTTTATTAGAAAATAAAATTCGTGAACATAAAGTGTGTTTCTTTCAGCGTAAATTATTCCTACAATAATTTTCTTTATTTTCATTTCATTCCTACAATTTTATTTAATATTCTCTTTTCTTTTCTTTTTTATTTTGTTATACATCTTTTTTATAATAGCTCGATAGTATCACGGCTGAAAATCTGAGATGGTAGGCAGAGCTGTTATAAAAAATCTTTAACCTGTCCCTATAAGGGAGTTTGCATCGTGTAATTTCCACTCGGCTTATTTCCACCCTCTTCTCATCGTGTTCGCTCTTCTCCTAACCTAACGGGTATTCCCTTTAGTATAATCCCACACGCTGACCAACTCCCGTTCTCTCTTCTTACCCTTAAAGCAAAGGAGGGCGCCAAAGATAAAGAGAAAGAGAGAGAGAGAGACGATGAGAAAAATCTTCTGTGACCGAAGCGTGGATAAAGCAACGTTGTTCGTCAAACACAGTTTATAATGTAAAAAAAAAAAGAACATCAACGTTATTATTACTACAACTTGAGATGTTCCTTTTTTTTTAAATCTATTATTTATTATTTTTCTCATTATAAATTTATCAAAATATTTGATTTTATTTTAATATTTAATCGATCGAATTATTAATTATATTTTTTACAAGGCCCTTAGTGTTTACTTTTTTTTCAATAACGTATCGATAAATATTAATAATATTCGAATTGCATAGTAGAAATATAATATTAATATAAAAGAAGAAATATTAGCTTTTGCAAAAGTGTTTACGAGAAACATTAAATATTTGTATAAAAAGAAAAATAAGTATAGAATAAAAGTATTTTACCATGACCATACAGAAGAACCGAGGAACTTGGGAGTCTCTGCAAAACCACAGAACTAATTCTAGCCGCACGCGTACTGGTTACTACGCTAAATGTCTCAGTAACTCAGCTTGAGGTAACACTGAACATGTCCGAAACAGTTTCCGAAACAGAGACGTAGTTTAGAATGTCTCACGGCTTAAGATAAACACATATGCGTATGGTATAAGGTATAAATACATACAAATACTATATATATTTTAACGTTATTCAATGATATAATATTATTATTAAAATATTTGATTATTATCATGAAATGACATTTTCATATTCGATCATAGTTTTTTTCCAAAAACAAACATAGTTTATAAACCGATAACAAATTTACTTTGAATAAATTTACCATGATAGAGATCGAACGTGTAACATGCAGTCTTGTTATCAAATTGTATCTGTCAATATTTGTTCTATCCGAATATTCCATTTATGACAATTACTAGTACTATTACTAATACCACGGACATGTCCTAATAGTGTATTATTACAATTTCGTACATCGAAATATGGGATCGATAGTATGAAATACAACCTAATATCCATAGTACTTCGTGTCCATGCGTGCAAATCGAATAATGTGAAATCATAAAACGCATCCGTGAATATTCCTTTCTATTTCTCTGAACAACCGAACCATTATCGATCTAATTTATATTCAAGAGAAAAGAAAAAAAGTAAAAAGAAAGAAAAGGTAGGAAAAAAGAAGGAAAATAACAAAAGAAGAGAATAGAAAAAAAAGGAAAAAGGAAATGAGAGTTAGAGCTCTATAAATCAATTAAACGATTTTAATTAGAATCGCACGGATTTACGCGAGTAACGGTAGAAGAAGAGTCTTTTAAATATTCCACCTTCATTATACCGTAATATTCGTCGTTCGTTAGGTAAAACCGGACAATGTATTATGACGTTTTCGTGTTTTAAACAGAGACGACTTGATGCTCGCATCTCTTTTCTCATTTTAAAAATGTTGGATACGCGTCGTCTCATTGCTCGCAGCTCTGAACTTGCTGCTGACAGGTCACTCAGAAAACCTACCTACCTTTTCCAAGAACATTTACATACTTACGAAACTTTTCGAATGATCACCATAACAGATTTTTTTTTTTTTTTTATAAAAATCTGGTTAAGATCTATCGAATGATTCTAACCATAAGTTGAAACTTTTAATCGACTTCTCTATGGAATATTATTACGAACTATTATCATAAATACCTTTGAATACTATACAGTTTCACCAAGTATCTTAAAATTAAAATTAAAAAGAACAAATTATATTTAATCGTGCTTGTTATAAGAATTCTTAAAAAAAAAAGATTTAAAAGATTAAAAGTATACTTCTTAAAAAGTAATGCATTTTACCATCTTATCTTTTATTTATAAACACAAACAAGAAACACATTAAAGGAATGATTTTTTTGGTTCTTGTAGATTTTTAAGTTTATCTCAGTGATACTTCTTATTCTTCTACACCATACGTCAAGTCTAGATTCTATGTTTCGAATGACTCAAAAATTTTCTTCTTTTCTACCGCGAGTTATTTTTCACCGACATCTTTTACGTCAAACGTGAGGCAGCAGCAGCAGCAGCAGCAGCAGCAGCAGCCAACAACGACGGTTGGTAGAGGCACACCCATAACGATATCGCGGTCACCTTTTTTGCCGGAGAAATTTATGGCTCGGTAATAGAGGGCAAATTAGAACCACATGACTGGCTCCACCATCAATCTCTTCTACGCCTCCCACGGCCGATATGGTGGATGGGGGGTAGAACGAAGGGACTTTCATCTCTCTCTTTTTTCATTTTCATTTTCATTTTCATTTTCATTTTCTCTTACTATTTCTCTACTCGAGAATAAACTAAACTTGTCACGTGCTCGAATAATTCTCAAATTCTTTTTAAAAATATTTGTTCTTACACTTAAACATTCGAGAATAATATCAAATCAGATATAGCATTCTGTAATATAAATAAAAATGGTAAAACATTATTTTTTCATGATTCGATTTTAATCAAAATTTCAAACAACGATTACGAATTGATTGTTAAATAAAATTAATGAATTATTTTTTCACATATTTAGTGTGGTTCTTTTTCTCGAAGAAAAGAATTTAACGATAAAAACAACTCGCGTACGATTGTACAATTTGTTATACGGTAGTAAACACGTTAGAAGAAATTTAATAAGCTTTGAAGTTTTTAATAAAGAATATACAGAATTCAAAGAAAAGTAGAAGTAGTCGGTATGGTTGGTAAAGGACTACCCGACGCTAATTAGTAAGATCGTTGCTAAGCCTTGTCCCTTTTCTTCTATTTTCTTCCACGTTACCTTGATCCTTTAATAATTTCCAGACAAACGTAGGTTTATATATATATAATATTAGGTATACTTATATATATAGATATACTTAATGCATTCCTAATTATGAAGTTCCCTAAAGAAGTTACTAGATTAACAAATAAGAATCCTTCTATACGTTTTTGAAGAAGCCAAGAGAAGGAAAGAGAAGGGAAGAGAGATGAAACGTCTAGGATTTTCGACTTCACAAATTTACGGAAGGATTTTCCAAGGAAAACCCGCTTAGACGATCGTAGAATTTCATCGGTTCGGATTATGCCGCGATTTTCGACGATTCGCTAACAAAACCGGCTGCTAGAATTTCTGTTCTGTTTCATTTTGCTCTATTCTGTTTCCTTTATACGAGATTATTTTAAAGCCAACGAACTCGGTAAAGCTTCGATGATCGTACAGTAATTTTATTCTTATCGTTTAGGTTTCACATATTAAATGCGAGAAGAAACAGAGAGAATTTTGTGCTACGGTTTTAATAATGAAATATGTTTTCCCAATATTCCGAGATATTGCCGTTGGAACGATTTATCTTCTAACAAGTGTGTACCACACTTATTCTCACATATTACGCATACGCTTATATACCATACACGTGGTGTTATATACGATAATGAAAAAAATTCTTTACACTGTTCCGAGTAATAAGTGTTGAATATTGTTTTTCCACGATACAAAAAACCGAGTTTAATTGAAAATGTAAAACAGATTTATAAATTGTATTACACTTGGATTAAACGAATATATGCTAAGCTTTAAAACAAATCCAAAAAACATATCATATAATAATAATAATAACAATAAAATAAAAAAAAGGAAGATAAGTTAACTAAATTACCCGTAGAAAGAAACTTCATGACACAAAGTCGATCTCGTTGAAGAATATACCCTTCTTTTGGAAATGAACGAATTTATCTCTAAGAGGGTAGAGAGGTGAGGAGATGGAAGAAGGAGAGCAGGGGGTTTGATTTCTCAGGTTCAACGGGAGAAAAAGAACGGGGTAGTAAGGGGGAAGAAAAACAGAAGCGAGTTCGCGATAGGTGGCCCCGATTCCCGATGAAGATCCACTTTACGTCGAGAAGAGGATTTTCCCAACTACTTTCCGACTGGAGATCGAAGGGCCATGGTAGTTGAGGGGGAGGGGACAGGTGGGGGCAGAGCTGAGGTGAGAGAGAGAAAGAGAAAGAGAGAGAGTAGCAATGGAAGTGAATGTGGAAAAGAAAAAGAGAGAAAGACAGAGAGACAGAGAGATACCCTAGGAATCCCTCATTCCATTAGAAACGAAAATTCCTCGGAAATGCTTCGATTTCAGATAGGACTTTCTCGTTTCATGGATGTGCCGGATATATCGCGTGCTTGCTATAGTATCGTTCCACTTGACCGAAGCTACGAAAAGAGATGCTTTCATAGTGCAAGAGTGGGACCACCTTCTTCTTCTTCTTCTTCTTCTTCTTCTTCTTCTTCTTCTTCTTCTTCTTCTTCGAAAAGAGGTAACACCGATGGTATCTTGGGAAAAAGAGAGAAAGAGAAAAGAAAAAAACAAAAAGATAAAGATAAAAATAAAGAGAAAGAGAAAGAGAAAGAGAGAGAAAAGAAGAAAACAGACGAGCGCACTCAGCAAGGGATACCGAGCTGTCTCTGATCTGACACGGCAGGATTACCTTCCAGAGAGAGGAAAAACGCGTACGGCCTTCCAGTAAAGAATGAATGGAAAGAACAGTGTAACCCTCTCTTCACTCCTCTCTTTCTATCCTTATTTCTTTCTCTTTTTCTTAAAGTGGGACTGAACTGTGAAAGAAGAACAAAAAAAAAAGGAAAGAGTATAAAAAAAATGAACATACGATGGCCCCTTTTCCCACAGGTTTTCTACCTTGATTTTTCTTTCCTGTATCCAAGATATCATCCGACTAGTATATCTTTGCGAAACAAAAAAAATATCCAATCGTTTCATATTTTTTTTTTTTTTATTTTCTTGCTATTTTATTTTATTTTTTTTTTGGTTTGTTTGTAACGCATTAAGAAAAAATAAAAAATAAAAAATTGGACAATGTTCTGACCAAAAGATTCTTCAATGAAAATTCCTCTGATCATTACTTATATGCTATGAAGTGGAGAATGAAGGATTAG
>NW_015149003.1:1699604-1766318 GCF_001465965.1 Polistes dominula
ATGCGCGCGAATTTTGAATACTGCTAATTACCGTATGATCCTTTTGGATCGTACAGACAACATAACCGAGTGTTGTCGGGAAATGTCCAAAGTCGAGACAAATCGCAAAACCGAATTTCACGTAGAATGAGTTTGATTAAATCCACTCGCTACGCGTTACCGCGACCAATTAACTCCTCATTATGCTATTTTCATCAATTTTACGCTTGTGCAGGCACTTAGATTAATGGTGCTCTGGTTGGTTGCGGCAACTAATATATATATATATATCTATGAATGTATGTATTATATATATGTACATATGAATGTATGTGGGCATGTACTCTGAACGAATTAAAACAAAAAAAACGAGGTTCCGGCAATTTACACTCGGATTTACGATTCTCGTACCGTAGCCTTTTATACGACCCACCAGCACCACACACGAGTTCACATACGTGCGTGCGTATGAAAATAGCGACCGAGCTTTCCTACTCACTCTTTTTTTCTCTCTTTCCCTTTCTCTCTCTCTCTCTCTCTCTCTCTCTCTCTCTCTCTCTCTCTCTCTCTTCCATCGTACACGTCGACTTTATTTGGTCTCGTATTTTCGAAAAATGTAGAACGCAGCAGAAAATTGCATAGGGATTCCACGTGAAATTAGTTGGAATATTATTACGTTTATACTTACGCGGTATATATATTCTCATACTATATTTATAGTATATACGTAACACGCGAACGAACGAAAATGAGATGTAGTTGTCGAAAGAAAAATCATTAGTTCTAATTAATAACAAAAAAAAAGAAATAAAAATTGGAATATTAAAAAATCTATTAGAAATTTTACTAAATTATTAAATGTCGAATCAAGAGATATCATAATTCGAAGTCGGATTAATTTTGTACAATCTAACAAGAGTATAGTATCACGAAGTTTCTCTCTTCATAACGAATTCTAATTTTCACAGTGATACAATCCTTAAGCTCGTTAATGAATCTTTATACATACGGAGATTTATGGAACTTCACGTATATCTATATGTCGCAGTAGAAAAGACCGTATAAATGCACAATTAGTTAAAGGATTTTGGATTTAACGGGGTGCTTCGTTGAATCAGTATGACGAGTGAGCATGGTCGTATGAGCAAATCGTCAGATGCCTTTTATTGTCAAGGACTATTCTCTCACTTTTTCTCTCATTCTCTCTTTTTTTTCAAAAGAATTTGAGAAAAAGAAAAAGTAAGAGAGAGAGAGAGATAGAGAGAGAACACCCACGCGATTCTATTCGCCGCAACATGCTTTAATCTGCTTAGTCGCATTCCGACCGCGTGGGAAACTGCTCTCGTGTAACTAGATCGCGAAATCTAGTATGTCCTCCCTAAAATCGAGGCCGTGTTCCTGTCCCAGTGAAGTATGGCATTCTGTCCGCCCACGATATGTCAACGGGAACCTCGCGACTACGAATTTAAACACGCTTGGCATCGCGTTTGCTTGCGATCCCGTGTCTTCTTTTTCTCTTTCTTTTTTTTTTTAACTGTATAGGTGAATAGGTGACTGCACTGTGTGTGTATGTGTTTACATGGGAGTGAGTGATCGTGTTCTTTTTTTTTTCTTTTATTACCTTTACCTCCGACCCCGACCCTAGCTAGTCTTCTAACCCTTCGTGAAGAGAAAATCGTTGTAACTTTGCACCCTCTTAAACTCCGACTAACGAGGATATATATCTTAACGGTGATAACACAAAAATACCTGCCTTTTAATCGAGTAAAAGGTATACATCTTTTATATGAAAACCTTAGTCGAGACAAGCCGAGACGAGACGAGACTATTTTCGATGATTTAATATATCGACTAAAAAAACTATTAATATTCTAGACATTTTTCTTAGATTTCTAATTTTTTTTCTTATGAAAAATAAACAGAGCAAACATAACGGGTAAATACTTTCGCAAATAGATCATAAAATAACAAATAATAGAGAATCGTTAAAAAAAATTAAATGAAGCATATTTATATTTATTGAATGTTTATTATGTAGATATTTGTTTAAATAAGGTTATCGAGTTTTATCCGGATAGTATGTTGGGATATATATGAGAACGTATTTCATTGGCAGAACGAGGCCGCGTTGATAGGGTAACAGATGCCCTGGTAGATACACGATAAACGTACTCATTGCTTCTCAGAAAGGCTGTCACGAAAACACGGTGACCGATAAAATACAGAATTACCGATCCTCGACGATCCGCTACGTCCTCTTCTGAGATATTAAAATTCACCAAAGTATCCTCTCGATTTGATATTATCCATCATTCTATCTTCGTGTTATTTCTTTCATCATTTCGGTTAAAAAAAGAAAATAAAAACAAGAAAAAGACAAAAAGTAAAGAAGAAAATTACATTTCGTGCTTCCTCAAGTAGGTAAAAGGGGTTCTAGAAAATGACAAAATTTTGCCGAATCGTTCATTCGTTTGACTAACAGATGAAGAAAACGACTACGACAACGAGGACAAGCTTTTCTCAACGACTAATTCGATGTCAATCTCGAAAAAGGAGAGCACGCGGCGGGTCGAACCGAGAGGTCGATAAAGGTTCATCGTACTAACTGGATCAAGGATGTGTATCACAGAAAAGTAGGATAGCTCGTTTCGGTAGTAGTACTTTCTCTACGATCCTTTTCCCGTCATCATCCAACCGACACAGACACAAACACAAACACAAACACGCATATACATTGGTAATACACATACGTAATACTGAACCTACTCCTACCTCAGTCCTAACTCCCCATCCCCCCCAAACCCTCTCCTTTCGTCGTTCCTCGCCATCTATCCACCTACCTTTGGCGCACACCGAAAACGGTGGACTTTAGCTCTCTTCTTTCCATCCTAATCTTCCTCGAACCTGCTTCGGTGTATTTCGCTCGATTGCAGTTTTTACCGGCGCAAAACCACGTTGTTGGCAAGGTAGGAACAGCGTAATACCGGATACGGCTTATCCGAATGCTGATAGAGCCCAAGAGGGAATCCTCCGTAAGTACGCCCGTAGTAGGCTTACCGCGACTTACGGGCTGCCTTTTCCTCCGCAACCACCCTCTTCTCCAACCCCCTCTTCACCTTACCATAACCAGCAACATCTACCTCCTCTTTCTCTTCTTACCCTTCCCACCCTCCTAACCACCTACTCGTCCTCCTCACAGCGAATTCGAAGACGGAAAAATGTTTTTTCAGATTACAAAACGACGAGATAGAAGAGTGGTGGAAGGGTGGAAAGGGTGGAGTTTGAAGATATCTTGCATCGTGGAAAACGATCGTATATATACGGTTCTATCTCATCTTCTCTCTTTCTCTCTCTCTTGCTTTCCACTTCCCTTCTTAATCCATCACCGACTAAACGTTTCCCTTCCTCTACAATTTTTTTTTCTTTTTCTTTTCCTTTTCCTTTTCCTTCTTTCTTTCTTTCCTCTTGTTCGAGGTAAGAAGAAGAGGTCAAGGAGAGCAAAGGCGAGTGTTTTCCCTCGAGTATTCGCGCGCACTATACTTTTTGGTGTGAAATTTATTAAACCTATATCCCCACCCATTCCAGCCACCTTACTACCAGCTTCTGGTGGTGAGGCAAATATTCGAATAAATATCTTAAATACTCGCGTAGGATGATAAAGAAGAAAAGTGAAAGCGAGAGAAAGAAGATGCGAAGTGCTTTACCTTACTCATCTTTTTTCTCTTTATCTCTATAAGAGTTAAGTCTGAAAGGGTTAATAACTATCTAGAATAGACGAATACTGATCAAAGTAGATCTCATCCCAACGATTTATTATTCAAGGACGTTCTCGTTATTCACTGTCGAAACGGTTGGGTACAGTAAGAGGAATGGTTAAATGGCAAAAGAAACGACATAAAATCTACGAAGTAACGTTTCTCCCTCGCGACCCCTTTTACCTCCTCCCCCACATCCTATCCTCGGCTGCCACAGTTTTCTTTCTCTCTTTCTTACTCTTTCTCATTGGTAGAAGGGACATATTGAACGCATTGCGACCATAACGATCGCCATTCAACTTCCGGACAAATTACCGCTTTTTCAATTATCTCCCTGTTCCCTGAGCAAGTCGAGAATCCACGAGTCCGGAAAGTTCCACTTCGAAGAAGAGAAGGGAAAAAAAAAGAAAGAAAATGGAGGATCAAGCAAAGAGGGTATAGGTATAGTAGTAGTTCCTTTCAACGGAAAAGACGCGCTAGAGTTTTTAAACTTCGTAGTAAAAATAATTCTTAAAATGTGAGAAAAAAAAACAGAAAAAAAACGAAAAAAAAGAAAGGTGGGAGGAAGAAGTGAAGATGTAGTATTTTCTTCTCGTTAAAGTTGCATCAACGTTACTGCTGCTGCTACCTTCGAAAGCATACGTTGTCGGTAAGAGAGAGAAAGAGAAAGACGAGGACACTCGATACCACAGCGACGTTAGTAAAGTGAGATGTCGAGAAAGACGAAAAGAGAGAGAGAGAGAGAGAGAATACAAGTGTGAGCAGTGAAGCCGAAAGTGGTTGGAGGTAAAGGAGGAACTAAAGGTGTTAGGGGAGAAAGAGGTGGAGTGTAGAAACTCAAACGACGTTGCCACCAACGTACGTGTGGTATACGTCTTCCCTCGAATTCATCGTTCCTTCGTGGACAAGATTAATGACCGGAAGGAATATGGGTCGCGCGAATTCACACTCGATAAAATTTGCAGCCCGTCTCGTTTTACCATTTATACATACTGTACTATCTCTATCTCTCTCTCTCTTTCTCTTTCTCATTCGCTTTGAAAATATAACTTGCCTTCAACACCCACAACATCTGTCTAATGTAGCTACAACCATACTTTCATTTGTACCTAGTAAATACATGTATTGGATATATGTTGCCATATTCTGTGCGTCTCTATATTTATCTTTCTCTTTCTCACTCTCTCTTTCTATTTCGATTTCTCGACCCCTTTCGTCCATTCCATTTCGTTGAACGAATCGACAAGACTAGTCTCGACTCTAGGAAATCGCAAATCCGAAAACACCTTCCTCTTCTTTAAGATATCGACCATACCCCTTTCCCCTGCCCCCATTACCACCCCAAGCCAAGTTCTCAGATTTGTGGAACGTCAAGACGATAGGAAATTTCGTGCTGGAATTCGAAGAACGCCGGTAACCGTACGCCTAGCTTTTCTTCTCTTCTCTAGCTCTTTTTCTCATTCTCTCATTCTCTTAGTTTTCTTGGTTTTTTTTTTCTTTTTGTTTGTTTTTTATTTTATTTCATTTCTCGCGCATACGATGTTCCTTCGTAATTTCGTGTTAGGAACGGTGTACAGAAGATATCTCGATATAGGGGAAAAACCAAAAAGAAGAATAAAAAGACACTAGGACTAGAGTGCAATGTTAGGCGTTACATTAAAGTCGAAAGTTGAAAAGAGAGCGAGAGAGAGAGAGGGGGCTTTTCCTTCGTAATCGTAGGACGACGCCATGCGTAAACGGTGTTGTTCGGAGGATTTAGCCGAACGGTCGAGCACTTCGTGGAGTTAAATGACAATTCTGGGAAAATAGTTTTCCGCCTTATTCCGTGAGAGTCGTGAGACTTCTCTCTCTATCTCTATCTCTCTCTTGCTCTCCCTTTCTCTCTCTCTCTCTCTCTCTCTCTCTCTCTCTCGAGGCCTTCGAGATATATCTTCGAGTTATAATACCGTTTTCCGTATCCCCTCGAGTGAAGTTTCCAACGGAACGTAGAAACGCTTCGTATACTTCGGCTTCTTCGCAAAATATATATATATATATATATGCATATAAGAGAGATAGAAATAGAAATAGAAAGAGAGAGAGAGAGTCTTAAAATGACGTGCTTGAGCTCATTATAGTCACGCACAGAGAATAATGTTATTGTTGAAAAGGGAACGGCATTGTTACGACTAATAATAAGAAAGAAAAAAAAGAAATAATATAGTGTTGTTATCGTCTTGAAAATGGCTATGAAAATAAAGACTCAACTCGAATAAATTCGCTTGGATTAATCGAAACTCGAATAATTGCAACAACAAAAAAGTGCAACATTCTATAAATATTATAGTTATATTTTTATATGTATAATTACGTATATATAGGTATAATATATTTATTTATCATATGTATAATTATTGTATATGTATTATATGTACGTATTATATTATTTTATAAAATAATTAAATAAATATAGTATTCAAAAAAATGAAATTATAATAGATAGATGTATCGTTGATATAAGACATACACATTTCTCAAAATAACGATTCGATTTTTCCATTAACCGACAGATATGTCTTTTGTATGTTTATGCTGGTAGTACTAACGCCAACAGCTCTTTGTCAATCTGCCATCGAACACGGTAAAGCCTCGAAAACCGAACAAAAGAAATCGTTTTGCGAAAGCCCCCGATAACGGACAAAGGACTCCAGGAATAGGGCAGATATCGGTCGGATAGCTACAGTACGAACTCTTGTCCGTTGTCCATGACAATCCAAGTGTAATTATACATAGAGGAGGAGAGTAATTGGCATGCCTGCCTGGAACACATCTTTTGGTCACAACAGTTTACCGTGACTATCTTTTTCTATTCTTTTCAAAACTTCATCTAAAACATCAAGGATAATTTTTTTTTTCTTGGTAATTTCCAATTGAAATAAAAAGAAAAAAGAGCCACGATTTTGACTTTTTACTTTCAATTGAAATTCAATTTAAATCGCGGTAAATGTATACTCGTATTTTGAAATATTCAAATCATTAGATATATCGTTTATGTGCATACATATGTATATTTTAAAGTTATTTGAAGAATTTTTGATTTTGTTACTATTATATACCATACAACATTGTCCATTACCATTCGGAATATTCTATATTTACTATCACATCGATAATTCTTGTTCCCTTTTCCGTGTATCAACAATCGCATATTCCAATGTTCACAGCGAGCTCCGAGTTTCACATGGGAGAGAGAAAGAGAAAGAGAAAGAGAGAGAGGTCGGATTAATATAATTTATTAAAATTCTCTTACGCCGAGATGGCCGCTAATTAAAACTGAGAGATTTGCATCGATTATAATGTAGCGCTAATTAAAAGAGACTTATCCTGGCATTGCATTAAAATGTAAATCAAATCTCTCTGGGGGTCATGTGCATGCATCCTGCTGCTGCTGCTCACCCGAACCAATCTACGAACGAAATCGGACTTGATGGTTTCACAATGCGCTCAGTACAACGCACGAATTGGCTTTGTTTTTATTAAAATTGTCAACGATATCGATGAAGGAACATTCAATCGAGATCAACGCACGGAGAAAGTATAACTATGAATAAAACAACTAAATCGATTTTATCACGAATTATTACTTTCTATTATAATTATATATTAATATAAGTACAAATAGAATATATATATATAATATATATACTACGATATAATCCATTAGATTTACATAAAATATATTTAAAATATTTTCTCCTTGAAAATTTTTAATTTGATACGTTGATCTTCGTTAAGATAATGAAAAATATTTATAAAATAAAAAAGAAAAAATAAGTCAAATTAATTTCAGCTTTATTTATTTCGAATAAATTCAACAAATATTAGAAATAAATGAAAGCCAACCATTCGTCCTACGTTTAGTATCGTCCATCAAGCATACGAAATACTAAAAGTTTATTTTAACCCTAATAAACGCAAAGAGCTACATTTTCGAGGTATACTACCTCTTCGCACGACCTACGACGGCATCTGCATTTATGGGGTAAAAGCTATATTTTATCAAGAATATTTGCAGTTTCTGAGTAGTCGCAGACATGTTCCACGAAGCTTGCGAATCCCAAGCTTACCCTGTTAATTCTAGCAGAATAAACTTTTGCAAAATCGGTACGGAACTCAACCTTAAACCAGACTTAAGTTCCATCACGCTCGGACGAGCTTACTGCAGGCTGCAAGCTGCCGCTGCTCTACCACCGCTGCCGTTGAGAAGAAGATACTGAGTGAGCTCAAAAGAGAACAGAAGAGAGATGAGAATAGAATAGAAGAGAAGAGAACACGACAAAATAGAAGAAGAGAAGGATAAGGAAGAAAGAAAGGGAAAGGGAGAGAGAGAGATGGAAATAACTCGAACATAGAATAGAAAGAGAAAGATAGTATTCGTAGAAAGATATAATCCCGCTGTCTCGGAAAGTTAAGTAGACTCAAGTAAAATCAAATCTGGCACCTTTACCCGATGAACGAAGGAACGAACGAAGGAACGAACGAAGGAACGAACGAACTAACGAAACGAGAGATTCCCTTCGGCAAGGCGTGTGGACGAAATTACAGAGGCAATTTCATACAACTAAACTTACGATTTTCCCTATATACGAATGTCGTTATCAGACGTTCCGAACCAAACGAACTAAGTTTCTCTGAGTACTAAGGAAAAGTATTTTCCACTATAGTTTTATAATCTCTTTCTTAAAACATCTGAGAGACATCTCTCTTACCTTAAATTTGTATTAATTCAATTAGAATGTAAAAAAAATCATTCATCAAAGTACAAGAAAATAATTCAATTTGATTCGTAATGTAAAAAATGATCTTCAACATACACGTAGTTCGTTCTCATCTATTAATTCATATCCACTGTAATAAATATACCATACGTGTGTATGTATAATATACGTACCTACATATCTATATATATCATCTGGTAAATGAAGATATTTTATCGATTAAAAAAAAAAAGTAAAGAAATTATTGGAGATTGGAAGCTGGGCTATGAATCGTTTCCAAACAAGCAAGTACGTTATTTGTTCTCGCTACCGGCGACGAAGGAAAGTAGAAAGCGTAAAAAATAGCGTCGGTGATTGATCCAGCGAGCTACCTACAACGGCTCGTCTGCGTCCAAGCGTCGTTTCGTAATTATGCAAATCCGCTTTTCTACCGGAGAACCACCACATACATTTTTCTACAGGTTAGACCGAGCGAGAGAATGAGAAGCAGAAGAGAAGAGAGAGAAAGAGAAAACGGAAGGTGGGATATGTTTTCATAGTCGATACTCGTTCTCTCTCGGTAGACATTTTCAAAACTCTTTCTCTCATTTTCCTTTTTCCTGTCTATAACACGTTCGACCATAATGAACGTCATGTATATGTTGATGCAATAACTTTTAACGCATACACCTCTCTCTCTCTCTCTCTCTCTCTCTCTCTCTCTCTTAACATTCAAAGCAAACATTGTTCTTCAACAGAGACTTTGGTTTCTGTTCGCAAAACCATCGAATTTTCGAATGAATAGATTGGATGTAGAGAAAAATAAAATGAAAGAAAAATAGAAAATGAGAAAAAGCTAGAGAGAGAAAGAGAGAGAGAGAGAGAGAGAGAAAGAGAGAGAGTAAGTGAGCTAGCTTTTCGATAGAATTATACGTCCTCTCGAACGATCGCTTTCACGCTCGAGAACTTTGATAAGATTAATCAGGAAAGTCGTATCCACGGGGGAGGGTACGGAAAATGAATGTTAGTTTTATCGCGATGTTCCTCGACTTACGCGTGTATATACGTGTACGAACGATATAATCTCGTGAAAGTTTTACGATTCGAAAGTAGTTAGTAGAACGAAAATTATCGAGAAATTGTACAAATTTGTTTCTCTTTTTTGAAGTGAAAACTTCTTTAGAATGGGTGTGATTTGAAAAAATGTAACGGAGTGGTAGGCGGCGATGTAACGGAGCGGTAGGCGACAGTGCAACAAAGCAGCGCGCGTTTATGAAACGGCCAAGATACCAAATAAAAAGAGAAGAAGAGACAAGCATATAGGATTGAGCCTGCGAGAGAACGAGCAGAATATAACTATATAGTTTTTCCTATTCTCGGTCTCCTCTTTATGCTCTGCTTCGTAGTAATCGTTCCTATTTCTATATGTGTGTGTTTGTGTGCGACTGCATACTACGAAACGTAGACACATATACAATAATTTCGATACTATACCTGTTTGTAGGTAGGAGCGATAAAAGGATAAAAAATTAACAGAGATAAGCACGTGGGTAGTCTACAAAAAAAAAAAAAAGATACAAACGAACCGACGGTCAAAATAAAGAAAGAAGGTGCATGGGATTTTTTCTTTTACCAAACGTGTCATATCTTTTCTATTTAAATATGTTTCTATTTTATTGAAAAAATATTATTAAATTCTTTATTTCGCAAATATTATAATTAATAATTATAAAATATATAGAACATAATAATTATATTGTCTGCAATAATTTACACACACAAAAAAACGATTAAAAGATACATCAGAGAAAAAAAATATCATGTGTGTAGATCACACGTGTTAGAAGTGAAACCTTCAGAAAACTTAGTTTCGAGAGAATGAAACGAATGCAAAACAATCAATATCGTAATAATAATAATAATAATAATCCATAGTAGCATCTAACGGATGTTACGTTTTAACTCTAAAATTTCCAAAGACGTCTAGGGGGAGCAACCGTTAACGTCGGTAATACGAAGCTAACATTTAACTAGGTAGGGTCGCAACTCAATTTGTCGGTGCAACCTTTGCCTCAACGAAGCGTTACGGATACCGAAGGCTCTTCGATGTACCTGTAGAGGGAGAGAGAGAGAAAGAGAGAGAGTGAGAGAGCTTTGAGTCAACTTTGAACCACGCACCAATGGTTAATTAATGGATAATTGCGAGTGCGCACGCAACCCTTTAACACCCCACTAGTGACCCTTAACGCCTTCAAGTGTGGTCCTTTCTTCGCTACGTTTACTGCCTTCCCATACGTTTACTTTGCATAAGTAGAAGTCGATATTATCGTTATTATGGCTACAATCCCACTTACAACCTTACGAATTTCACGTGAAAGCTTATTAATTATTACTTGCGACCTACAGCTCTTGTTTTACTCTGTCATAGACAAGTTGGTTGCAGTAAAGGTTACGTTAACTAGGCTCTTACGTAATCTATTACTCTCTTTTCAAAGCAACAGTTGTCCTTGATTTAATTTCACATTGAATTTTTTGATAAAACGAAATTTTCATATTGTAAGATACGTTTATGATAAATTAATTTGCTTTTCTTTTTTTTTTTTTATATTCAATATAATATTATATTATATATTTTATATCCTTTAAATCTCTCACAACTTCGCTTACCCATGTGACTTCAGTACGAAAATTTCAATCAAACTTGAAATTCGTTATTGTGTATTGTAACAAAACAGTTAATTATCGGTTCATACTATATACATATATATATATTCTAACGCTTATTAAAATTGCACCAAGCGAACGAAATGGTTTCGGAGTTAAGCGATTACAATTAAAATGAACGAACGATTATTAATTTAATAAGTTAATTATTTCAAGAAAATCTATAATAAAATGTCCCGTTAAAATGTGATTTGCGTTATACAATTTACTTAAATACTATTTATCAAACGTTTCTATAGTCATACACCTAATATAAATCAACGATCTAACGAACCATCCGTTTTCTCCGATGATCTATATTGTTAATAAAAAAAAAACCAATAAAAAAAAGGTTCAACAAAATACAAAAAAAAAGAAATACTATGAACTATATATGTAATCGTTCGCGTATTTTGAAAAAATTTCATTGGAGATAAGCACCGTGATACGTAATTCGTGGCCGATAATTCAAGGACATAAATCGTGCGATAAAGGAAGAACAAACGAATGAACGAAGGTAGGTAGCTACGCGTGTTCGTTTTAACGCGTTTGCGATAGAGAGCCTATATTTTCGCTCGACCTAATCCATTGCGGAATGACTAGTGCATAGCCTTCGGCTGGCAATGGTATAACCTTTGGATGGGTCTGGATGCGTGGCGCGATATAAAGGCCTGTTATTTACGGTACGGTTTATATATCATCGGAATATAATGGAAAATGGGTGCAGCGTTAGATGCAGTAACACGTAACTCGGCCGCGTATAGATTCTTTCCGTTCTCTATCTCTTTTTAACTCTTTCTCTTTCTCTCTTTCTATCACTCTGGCTCTCACCCAAAACATTCTTTCTCTCTCTCTTTCTCTTTTATACCGTTTCAACATTCGTTTTTCGTGGCGCACCTGCGCGAGTCTACCTTTGTAATTATCTAAACGCTATGACCAGACGGTTCGTCCATGCATTTTACTCGACGAACGATACGAGTTTTACGAACTACAAAGAAACCGTTTATTGTTACCTCAAAAAAAAAAAAGAAAAAAAGATTGACTTCAATTTCTAGAAGTACGAACATTGCTGGGAAAAAAAAAAAAAGAAATAAAAGAGATTTGTTCATTAATTATATGAGAATTCTACGAGATTCGTTGTATAACTACTTACTAGAAAATATCATACTATTCTTGTTAAATTATGTATCGCTTATGGACATAATATTGTGAAGTCTAGTAGTACGAGACACCTGTGGTCAGACGGGATGGCCAGTAGTTATAGTCAGTTATATCGATGCCATCGCGTTTTATATGAAATTATATCATATAATAGATAAGATTTAATTAGTTTCACAAAGGGAAATATATTGTATGTTAAAATAACGTAATATTTTCTTCAAAAGATATAACGTCACGTCACGAATATATCCTTAATAAAAGAAAAAAAAAAAAGGAAAAAGAAATAAAATTCAAAAAACTTTAACGCGAACACGTATAAAGACATTCTCGTCGTAAAGAACGAGGTAACGAAGCGACGAGGATTTTGATATTCGTCGAGGGTAAAGGCACCATTTTGATCTGTAGAAAATCGTTTTGGCGGTCTTTTCGTTAAAGTGAAGGAAAAAGGACGGAGCTAAAGGGGAAAAGGAAGAAAGAAAGAACGAAAGCTCGAGTTTACCGAATAGAGAGAGAAAGAGAGAGAGAAGGCTCAACCCTCTCTCACTCTTTTTTACCTTCATTTGGGAAGATTTTTCTCACGGAAAACTTCAAAGGGCTCGATTTCCACGCGGAGTCCGCGTTAAGAGGAGGCAAGTTTTATAGAGACTGCGCCCTTCCTTGTACCTTCTTCTCTCTAAACACATACACGTACACATCCACACAGCTCGTACTCTTTCTATCTTCTTTTTTCTATTTTCCTCACATATGCAGGCATATCTCGATGCGGTGTATAAATATGTTCGTATACTATGCCAAGGTATATATATGTGTGGTCGACGACATCGTTACGGGGACGACAAAGGTACATCCAAGTTCGCATTTTGTCTCTTTACGCTAAAAATGAAAGAGAAAAGAAAACGGAAAAGAGAAAAAGAGAGAAAGGGAAGGCTTAGGTATTCGTATGAACTCACTATTACTACTACTACTACTAAAACTTATATAGCTCTTGCTTCTGTGACCTTAGATGGCTCTCTTCCCTCATCGCGAACGAAGAGCAATGCTCGAAAATACTTTTGGAAACAAGAAAGATGGAAAGTACGAAGGTCTCGTTGAAATTGAGAGGAAAGGAGAATGAAGAATGTCGAGAAAACGGTCGAACCTCGAAAGAAAGAAAAAGAAAAGAAAATAAAGAGAAAGAGAGAAAGAAAAAGGGAACAGGAAAGTGGGCAGAGACCGCGGATTGTTACGAAGGCGGGTTTTACGAGGTCCCAGTGGACAGGAAACTAAGGAAAAGGGGGACACGTCGCTTCTCCACGAAAGGGGAAAAGCGTTATCTTACCGTGTGTGACTCGAATAACAAGAGAAAGAGAAAGAGAAAGAGAAAGAGAGAAAGAGAGAAAGAGAAATAGTGGGTTGAGCTCCCTTCTCGTACTACGACGACTACGACTACGACGACGACATCTTATCGTGACAAAGCTAATGCGATTCCTGTTTTGCGATTCCTGCTTAAAGCTTGGATTTCGTGTCCGTCATACGTTCCTCTGCCACGATCGAGTTAACACCATTGTCGACGCGAGCACCAACTTAACGCGATAAATCTAACACCACGATGGATTTATTTTACTTTGATTCAACTTGGATAACCGTAAAAGGAGTACGATATATGTGCTGGAAGTAACAAGAATATAGAATAAGTTAATACATTTAGAGTCTATTTTTTTTTTCATTTCATGACCGAGTTCTTTCCGTTAACGTTAATCGATATATTTATATGATAATATATTATAAATTGTTATTTTTTTTTTTATAAAATTCTTTTAGACAAAATTAATTATATTATGTTTGTGATCAAAGTTAAAAATAACTCATTTAAACAAAGAATTGATTAAATATTTAATTGGATATGCATTTTTGAGAGTAAACGGATGTTTCTAACGATGTTTGAATACTTTCGTCTACTTTTATCTTTCAAACGTTCATTTGAAGAAAAAATTATTATCAGTAAGATGAGATATAACGATTGATCAAAAACATTTACTTCACTTCAATTCAATGGATGTTATTAGGTTAGGCRATGGTACTTTTCATCCTTTTTCTTCTTCTTCTTCTCTGCCTGTCTTTCTCTTCCTCCAAACATTGACGTTTGCGAATAACTCGAAAACAATGTTTGTCGTCAAACATCGTTGGATAACGAGTCTCTCTATCTTTGGTAAGCTTTGTAAACCGATAGAGAGCTTATTCACCGTTAGTTGATATCGTTTGTGTTAAAACTAATCATATTCCACGATTCGGAAAGTTTTTTTTCTCTTCTTATCGAATAATAATAATAATAATAATAATAATAATAATAATAATAATAATAATAATAATAATAATAATAATTCAATACGTTAAAATAAAATCTTTAGCTGTCCGACTTCATTAGAGATTTCATCCCATTTTGTTATTTCTATTTTTAATAAAACACGATCGCGGAAATGATTTATTTCGTTCATCCATAGCTCCCTATTCTTTTATTAGCCAATATACAGTATAATTTCCAAGGAGGTTCGTTAAATCACGAGTTTACTTAAACCGAGTGAGAAGAAGAGAGAGAAAGAGAAAGAAAGAGTACAAGTACCTTCGTTTCGTTCTAAGTTTCATCGATCCTTCGCGTTCCATTTTCATTATATCTGCAACGGGCCGCCTTTGAGAACAACAAGCCGTGACTCCCTTTGTGAAGAAGAAGGTTCATTCAACGGGCAGGACTTAATTAAACGATAATTGGTCCGGTAGTCGGTGCACCATGAAAGACGTATCGAAGATTTTACTTTGCGAAAAAAAAAAGAAATAAAAAAAAAATGAAAAAAAAAAAAAATATCTTTAAAACAAGTAAAAACTGATTATCAGTATTTATTAAATATTTCGTCCTAATTTACATGAAGACGTATTTATAAATATATATTGTATAATTCATATAATAAGAATATAAACGAGAAAATCAAAACACGAGAGCTTTCTAATTTTCACGTGTTCGAATAATTCTAGCTCGTATAACGTAGATATATACACATAAATTGTACGAATACACGTACGAGATTAGTGACATTTCGTGAACACGACGTTACCCAGGAATAACGCGTTAGTTTTCCGACTATGCAATCGCGAGTAAATGATAATGGCTCGTCGAGATGATGGCAGCACAGCATCCAATGGATTATGGCGGTCCACGAGCCAACGACCGAGTTATCTCGTATAATACAGGTATTTGTCGATAATGTAACGCGATGCCGTCTTTGTTATAACACGAAACGTTGCTCACATACGTTAAATTCGTATCGTAATATCGAGTATTCATCGTTATAATGCGAATATTTTACAAATTGAAAGATTTCTCTTGCATATCTTGTTATAAAATATATACATGCTAGTTATTTTACTCGTTAACGAAAAATTATGTAAACATATAAGAATCTATACATATATGTATATGTATTAGCATAGGAAAGTGAGGTTTAACGTAATACTATATACATATGTATATATTTATATAAGCTCGAATAACGAAACGAGACAAAACCCAAACGAACGACGAACCATAAAGGGCGGATTTTAACCGCGCGACGTAGTGATTATAGCGTTTACGTTTAATCTGCAGGAAAATCAATGGTTAGCCGGTAATTACTAGGATCAGTTGCACATTGGTTTGGTAGTCAACACGACGCGATCCAACTCGTATAAATAAGCCCCTAATGCCGATACAAATGTATCGTACGACCAATCGGAGAGAGCCAAAATTACAATCCAATTTATGCGTCCGCATGGCGACCGGAACGTTCTTCATGATCCTACCGGACTACACGTTGTTATGCCTGTTTACGCCGACCTAATTTTTTCTTTCATTTTCATTTGTTTCGTACTCGTCGATGATCGTTACTAAATCGTTGCGAACAACGATAACAACAATAGCAACGATCTAGCCAGTGTAAAGGGTTCATGCATTGATTATGCCTATGCAAAATTACAGCTTTGATTTTGTAATATTATTATTGTCGTCTAAGCAATTAGAAAATAATTATTAACTAGCAAAAGAAAAGAGATTAATCTTTATGAATTAAAATATCCAAAATTATTTGTACAATCTTTTTTTTATCAATGATTTAATATAAAATCATACAAAAAAGAAATAGATAATTCTCCGTTATTTTGAAACAAATATTTAAAATAAGGTCACGAAAATTTAGTCGTGATTTGGAATAGATACATATACGAAAAGTATATTCGACGAAAATTTGAAATTTTTTTTTTTTTTTTCCAAATGTATATAGAAAACGGTGCGAGCATAACAACGACGAGGGATATTCGTTCGTACAAAGGGTTTAACGGGGAAACCGCAAAATTAACGAGCGTACTATTGTTCGAGTATTAGTACAAATATCTGCGGTTGTTTCTAGTTCGAGCTTCGCAGTCAAAGCTTTCATGTAGTAAGCGGAGTACATCCACGAGGTCGTTCTAGACACGAGCAAACCGAGATCGAACTGACAAAGCCAAGCCTCGTACATCCGTATTATCCCGTTGGACGGAGTGCAGTAGTGTATGTACCACCAATGATTTTCTCCTTTATACTTATATATACATATACGTACATACGACATAACACAAATGTATATACGTAAGTATATATATATATACATAAGTCTTTATCCATATATCTATACGTTTCTAGCACACGTGCGAACAACCGATAGGCGGTCTCATTATAAAATAGACCGTTCCTTCGATCCACCTATTCATTCTCCATTGTCTCGTAAATTTGAGTGGTTTCAACGTTAAAAGAAATTTCTAATCATCGGTTGTAACTTTTACTAAAAAAGAATACGCGTATATGTCATACATATATTCTTATGATACGTAAATGATATATGTTAAATAAACGTATATGACGTAAGAAAAATTTAAAATATATAAAATAAAAAATGAAATATTTTGTTTCCAGTGTCAAAGAAAATTTAATGGAATAACTGACAGAATACTAGGATAAAATTATCGATGGCATCTTCGTGCAACCATCAGCACCAATCCGAACGACCGACTTCCAGCACTTTAGTTATTCGCGAATTAAACCTCACGCTAGACCAAGTAGAAAAGTTGGCTGCACTGATTGCTCGCGACGTGCACTGCAACAAATTTTACGAACAAGAAGAAGAAGAAGAAGTAAACGAAGAAAAAGAAGACTTTGCTGTGGTTGTCGTCGTCGATGTAGTGGAAAGAGGTCAAAGTTTAAAACGACGAAAAATTTTCGTTAAGGTTTGTCGTAGAAGATTTCGTAAAGGTTGACGACGTTGTCGGTGATCCCAACGCAAAAATGTGGTAACGATAGTCAACTTCTCGCTGAGGTATATATAGAATAAGATGAAAAGAAAAAAAAAAGAAATAAATACAAAAAAACAAAAAATAAAAAGAGGCAAAGAAAACGGGGTGAAGAAAATGAACCAAAAACTGTTCAACTTTTATGGCGGATGCAAAACGACGCTTGGCTTATCGCACGAGTGTTTGTATGGTGTGATCTATCCTCGTGAAAGTCAGAACCTCTATCTTTCTCTCTCTTGGCCTACATACCAAGAATTATGACCGGAGCCGTTGCACTGTGTCATACAACGTACGTTAGATCACCTCGCGTGAAACTTATATAAGGAAATATATAAGAGCATCAACCTTCACTTGAGTATTGACGAAAAACACGATGAAAAATATCTCTTTTTAAGATTCTATGTTTCTTTCAGTAATAAATAAAATATATATGTTATCAAAATGTTCTTTAATATATATGATATTTAATGTTTAATCATTATAATGAACAATTATTTGTCGTATATCAATATAAAAATAAAAATATTAATCATATTCGTTCTTCTTTATTTATTACATACTATAAAAAGAATATATTTATATTTTCTCTTTCCTACTCTCTCTCTCTCTCTCTCTCTCTCTCTCTCTCTCTCTCTCTCTTACGATGCTTTAAACGAGATACTGCAAGGTAGTAAATTTTCTTTCTTATCGATGCATCGACTCAAGCCCCAACGAAAAATTTATCTAAAAAAGAGTGTGTGTGTGTGTGTATGAAAGAGAGAGAGAGAGAGAAAGACAGAATGAGAGAGAAAACTCCATCTCTTCTAGTAACACAATATGCAAATTATAAAAACTTTAATTTCTCTCTAGTCGAGTTGGGGGAAAGAAAAGAAGAAAGGAAAGGAAAAAAATAAAAGAAAAAGAAAATAAGAAAGATTGAAAGGAACACGTACTCGTGGAAGCGCGAACTTACCGAGATACCATCCAGGGGTTCTTATCGATTTATAATTTACATTTAATTCCGTCGAGTAATACTACACCCTATGCAAAAACGATCTCCACGTTCTCATGGATAAAAGGACGTGTTGTTAAAACCGGTCGAAAGATGTAAGCGTGATTTAACTTTTGCTACATCTTATCACAAGCTGAAAACATTTCCTGAAAAATCTTGCCAACTTGATCCATGCCTTTCTACAGGGATTTAATCTATGGGGGGTTAATTCTTACTACACTACATAATATATTTATCACGATTAATTGTAATGTTACTTGTTATTACGAATTAATTTATTAATACAATCGGGACGACAATTTCTATTATATCTTTATTTAATTAGTAAATAAGTTTGTTCATTGTGTAAATAAGGAAACATTTTAATTGTAATTTATATCAATGTCTAAAAACTACTTTAACTTATTTAAATACCTAACCAATATGAAAGATGTCATATTAATTCAAATTATCTTACATTGATACACATATTTATATTTATATTCTAATGCAATAAAAGAATTAAAATAATTAATTTAAATAATTAATTAAATATATGTATATGTATGTTATTGTTTGCATCACTGATCAGAAGAAGCAAACCAAAATTTCGAATTAAACATTGATGGTCAAAGTACATCCGATAGAAATAAGCTACACGTAAAAAAAAATAAGTCAAGCGATTGAAATAAAAACATAAATATTACAGTGGACAATATATGCAAAAGCATTATCGAAAGAAAATATTTGCGGCTGATTAATAATTGGAGAGATAATTTAATGTACGTGCATATAATATTACAGAAATATAAGACTACACTTGAATAAATAATAATTAATTAATGTAGCAAATATAATTAATAATACAAATATGATTATATATTACAGAATTAAAATCAACATAAAGCTCGTTTTAAAATAATTATTATTTATGTTAAATTTCTATACTTTATAAAATTATATTTTAAAACAAAAATCCTCCAAATCGTTGAAATCAAATTTTGATGAAAAAAATATTGTTATCTCATAATACCTATACATATACATATATACATACATTTTTTCTCTCTCGTGTAGATGATAGTCGTAACTTTGACTATCTCTAGTAGAGTAGATAAAAGTAATTTCAGTACTTAACAAATAGCTTAGGCTTTACGACGCGTTTACCTTATCACACGTTTATTGCCAACGCGAGGCGCGTAACACTCGCTCAGAAACGAACGAGCCTAATCGATAAAAAAAAGGGTAATGTTAGGAAGATATATTTAAGACGTTTTCTTAACTATTTTGCAGTTTTATAAAATTTATGATAATTCAAGGTTAAATCGTCTTGAACTAATAACAAATAATCATCATTATCATCATCATCATCATCATCATCATCATCATCATCATCATCATCATAATTTGCACAAATCAACAATTGAATATAAAAGAATGTAAACTGTTAACGTCGATAATATTATACTGCATTTCCTTCCACAAATTATAAATTCGAATGTGAGCCTGTTAATTACGAGTTAATTGTTAAAATTATTAATAGATCGTTAAAAGGAAACATTATATCCACATCACGAACCAGAGAGAGTATTATATACTACCTTTAATTAATATTCTCGTCAATTTTTATCTGATTGAATACATTATACGAACATCAAAGCTTTAGCTTGTATAAAATGGATTGTCATGAAAATGAAGAAGAAGAAGATTATCGTAAAAAAATTCCTGTTTCGAATAACACCAAAAAAAAAAACAAATAAAAAGGTAGAAAGGAATAACGAATAAAAAATTTATTTGTTTTTTTAGAAAATTAATAAAAAATTTACGTAAATCAACAATCAAGCAGTACCTAATATTATCATTTATGATATAGCTAGGGCACATAATCGTTAGTCGTTTCGATCGGTCTTGAAGGGGTGATGGGGATATCGTGTCCTTTAACTACCCCACCGTTCTACATAGAGATCACACTGACGTACCAGGTGAGAGTGTTACAAGAAGAGAGAGAGAGAGAGAGAGAGAGTGAGGTGGTACGAGGAGAGGTATAACGGATAACACCAGGGGTAACAAATAACGCGCGTACTTATCTGAGCCATGCACTTTTCACTGACAAGGGTATATGATTTATTACGCTACAAGCTTGTTACAATGAGTCCAGGACGTGTTAAACTGACCACGTTCATCATTAAAATTAATGGGTATTGGATACTGGCCTGAGTTAGCGAAGAGAAAGACAAAGAGGGACACTAACAAAAGAGGGAAGAAGGGAGAGTTAGATATATATATACATATATATAGGGATAAATCAAACACGGTTCGTCGAACTTTCCAAAGATACCTAAATTTGGAATCACCTGAAAAATGTTTCAAACGTAATCGAAGTTATTAAAACGTCATTCTTAGTCAGATATTTGTTGAGTAATTATCCCTAGATAGGTAGTTAAAGTATTAGAAATCGATAACTCATAAAGTAAAAAAAAAAAAAAGAAAAAAGTAAGACGATGACGAAGGGGTTAGAGTATCGAGTTCTCGATTTGTGTAAAACACGCAATGCTTTGGTGAAAGATTTCTTATTGAAAATGATACGCGAGGAACACGAAAAGTATTTATCGATCAACGTCACGCAAAGCTATGGACTTGTAGAATAATACTATATAAAGGTAAGTTTGTAGTAAAGGTACCAACCAGTGGCTTACGTCAATCGTATGTGTATGTTGTACGTGTTACGTTCATCCGACGGTGTTTAACGTTTATTATCGTGAAATTGTTCCGGTAGGAGTACCCATTGTACCGTTGAATGTGAAACGTGTTAAACTAACCGCTAACACCCATTAAAATTAATGGGTATTGAATAGTAGAGACGGGCCGGCAATATGAGATATATACTGAAAGCAAAATGAAGTGCTTCTTCTCCTGGCTTGCTGTTACAGAAGAAAACTGACGATGAACATTAATGTGAAAGGTATTAATACTATGATGTCTTCTTCTTCTTCTTCTTCTTCTTCTTCTTCTAACTCAATTATACTTCTTACATTTTAATCTTACCAAAAGAAGGAATTATTATTATTATTATTATTATGTACAAGAGTATCACACGTTAATAAAAATGATTGACGAAAATAATAAAGAAAAACAAAATAAAAAGATCGATATAATGCAAGATGTAAATAGTTAAAGGGGTAGATTGTAGGTTGGTATATGTTGAGCATTGTTCAGAGAACAAAATACAAAAGTACATATGATAATGGTAAGAGACAAACACTGTACGTCAATGTCATAGGTAAAACGAAAGAAAGAACTTGGTGGAGACGTAGAAAAACTCGATTGGTCGATACATCTAGCCAAACAAATCGTCTTCGTGCAATAGAAATTTATCGTTCGTTCTGAAAGTTTCCTAATGCGATTCGAAGTGTACTTTTGGATGTTAGTGGTAGTGGTAGCACAAGCATTGTTTGCGTGCCGTGTTCTTCATTGACGAATGTATATCATTCGTGATGTTGAAAAGAATTGAATAAAAAGTTGTAACTACGAAAAAAGAAAATAGATGATGAGTAGAAAGAAAGAAAGAAAGTTCGATAAACGAGATCGATATTTTTCTCGATGAAGTTCTAAGAATTAATATGATAGTGGAGGTGGTGTCATTCGATCGATCGTTGAAATTCGAGTACGAAATGCTGCTGAATTCTGTGGGAAAGATTGTGGGAACCGAACAAAAAGGACCAATGTGAACGCAGTCGGTCAACGTCGAAGACAGAAGAGAAGAGAGCCTAGGAAGAGAGAGAGAGAGAGAGTGAGAGAGAGAGAGAGAAAGAGGAAACTCGTTTATTTCTCGTTTTCTCGTGATATATGTACGACGAATGCAGAACTTTGGGGATATTTACATCCATAAAAAATGACTGATTATTTTATAAAAATTTATTTAAAAATATAATCTATCATTTTTCACTAACAACAGCAGCAGTAGCAGTAGCAGGATCTACAATTCTAAATTTATATACTTTATATGTATTATAACGATTTCAAAAATTATAAATATTTTTTCCAACATAACGGAATAACGTTAAAACCTCAGGAAAGTTGTTGTTGTTGTTGTTGCAACCCTTTAAAAATGAATTACCCTTTGGTAAAGTTTCATTAAAATCATAAGTTTAAAATAGAAAAACTTTGTACCTTTCTTAGTTTCTTTTACACGCATTAACATCTTACGTAGTTGAGTTTCGACAATGCTTCTTTTTTTTTTCTTACTTTTTTCTTTTTTCTTTTTTACCTATATTTGCCTAGAATTCTCTTCCTTGATCGTGTGCTACAATCTAGGTGATATTCACGGTACGCGAATCTATGGTAACGTATTCTCCACTAAAACGACAGCAAGGTTTCTCCAAATTCCCTAGATGTCCGGGATAATTAATGGACATTTATCCGGTATTCTCTCAACGATAATCCTCTTCTATGTGTGTAAGTATCTATATACCTACATTGGTGAATCGCATTCTGGGATATACCTATATTCTGCTTATAGCCTATATAACTAAACACATATTTATACATGATGAAAGACATATAACGAACTAACTCTGTTTCCCTATATATATATTTCCTACTGTAATAAAAAATAACAAGGATGTAAAATAATTTTACAAGTTGACTCTCTATAACATATTTCTGAACATGAAGTTATAAGTTTCTGTAGACACATTCGTTCATTGTTTGCAATCGATTTTTACATATATACATATACATATCTACAAGACTTTAGTGTTGAACAAGCTTAAAATTCAATAAGCATCACATTTGAGCTTGACTATTTTATGTAATAAGTACACGTACCTAAATAGGGTAGAGCAATAAATCTGTCCACCTTGAATATCAACGTTATTTGTAAAAAAATATTATTTTAGAGAATTTGCGTGGCATAGAAAAAAAAAAAAAACATATTATGACAGCTATTTCTTTTGCGTAGCTAGAAAACGTAGATGAAAATATCCATGACGTTTTATTTTTTTTAAACGAGATGACCTATATTTTTTTATACAGCTTTGCTTTAGCCAACGTTAAGATGAATCCATCAAGTTACCAGAGTAGATAATTGAAAATTTAAATGTAACAGTAAAATAGATGTTTTTCACATTGCAAAAGATGTTTGAAATTATGACCATTTGCATCATCATACCATAACTGCAATCCTCAAATCAATGAAAGATGATGAACTATCTTTGATGTTTAGAGTATAAAGTGTATTTCGGATAACCCGATGCAAACTGTATAGAATCTTTTTCCGGTTGCGGTCGAAGTGAGCTTCGCTGCATTGATTTTGGTTCAATGTAGAGAGCAACGTTCGAACCTTGCGTTCACGATGGAGGCAGCTACGAAGAGATTTATATCGTTAAAAACCTGATCTGATTTGTGTGAAGATTCAAGAGAAATTCGAGAGGCAACCTGTTTTTGTCCAACCCCATAAAAACTCTTGCTTTTTTTTTCTTTTTCCTTTTTATTTACGGAACGGTGCTTCCTGAGCGTCAAAAGCAGTGGTAAGCTTTTAGGGAAAATCCTTTTAAAAATAGGAAAGAAAAAAGATCACAAATCTTTAGCTAAAGGGAACCATATATAAGATATATATATGTTATATAGTTATATAACATATATTTTTATATGTTATATAGTTATATAACATATATTTTTATATGTTATATAGTCATATGTTAATATACATATATATATATCTTATTTATTTACCAACTGTAGAAAGAAACAATATTGCTAAATGAAATTTTTTTATCTTTTTTATATAAAATATAAGAAAACAAATAGAATTTATATAAGATTGTAAAAAAGAAGATATTCGATGTAATTAAATGGTATTCTTCATTACATAGGAACTTCTAATCCAAACACAAAGTAACTTGAACTCCTTCGACAAGAATCCTTTCGGTACGTTCATTGCAAGCTGCAAGCTCTTTCTTATTCCTTTAATGCGATAACGGCTATTAGTCAAACATCCTTCGAGCGAATATTCCCTCTCTCTCTCTCTCTCTTTCTATCTCTTCATTTTCCTATCCTTGGTCTCGAGGAATTTTATTAAAATTCTTGTTGAAATCAACGCTGTGAGCTTCGACGTTGGAGAAAGGAAAATAAAGTACTATCTCGTAAATATTTTCTTTTAATGTATTTAGCACGTTAAAAAAGAAAGAAAAAAAAAAAGAAAAAACAAGAAAACAAAAACAAAGGAAAACACGTCGCTTTTCATTTCTTAAAAACAAAACACTTTGAACAATCTTTAAAAAAGTCAGTAAAAACTAAAAGGGGTTAACAATTAAAAAAAAAAATAAAAAAACCAATTCTTAAGATATCGTTTTAGGAAAGAAAGAAAAAAAAAAGTAATATCGGTTATAAATAAAAAAATTTTAACGATAGAAAAAGCTAGCTAGATGATCATTGACTATAATCGAAAAGAATACGACAAGGTATGAGGGGAGGAAGGGTAGTACGCAGAAAGTACTGCGATAAACCTTTATAGAGCTTTATTATTTTCTACAAGGATATTGGCAATATCCTTTATTCCACGCTGTTGGTATCGTGACGCCAACTTGACTTTCGCGGTTTCAACAATATAAAACTTCTTAACCGATAAAGCTTTACTTCGAACGATCCCTCATTTCGAGAATATATACGCTTTCTGCTAAGAGGGTATATTTCTACGAGAACGTTTTAAATATTCCACGAAGAAGATGCAATAAACATTATACGACGCGTATCGAGCGAAGAAGATGGTAAAGAGACAATGTAAACCGAGAAAGGGAAAGAAAAAGAGAAAGAAGAAAAAAAAAGAGATGAAGAGAATGGATGATCCTATAAAAAAAGAAAAAATGAAAAATAAGGGAAGCAGAAATGAAAACAAGTTACGTATCGTAAACAAAAAATGTGGAACGTTAATCATCTTTAATATTTTACAAACAAAGTTATATATATCTTTTATGAGATGCATTGAAATATGTATTTATTTTTTTGTCAAAATATATGAAATCTCTGAACGAAGGGTTTATTTCGTGAACAACGTTAACTGACGTATCTCTTATTACTCTTTGTGGTAGCCCTAGCGTGGAAAGGTCACGAGAAATAGTAGGAAAAGGATAGGTTAGGGAGGAGGGAGGGTGGAGTTGGAAGATGGTCTTCCGGTAAACCGCATAATTCTCTTTAATTTCTCCCAAGGTAGATACTATCTCGTCTTTTGGTAAGAGGAGCGTAAAACGAGAGGAGAAAGAAGGAATGAGGTGAGTGTAAATAAGTAAGAGTAGGTGGTTGAGGAGGAAGAGGGATCTGTAGGTAGAGGAGGAGTGTTCGGTAATTTGAGATTTCTAAGATTGGAGGGGCGCAATTAACGCAACGATCCGTCTCTCTAATTAAATCCTCCGAGTTTCCGTATAGGGTAACGAAAGGGAAATGCGTAGTAAAAAGTTCAATAGATGCTACAAATGTGTATATATATATATATATGTAGGAGAGTTTTAAGTGTAGCAGAGGTAGACAAAAACTAGTATACAGTCCTTTCTGTAGATCTTATTTTATTGAAAAGGAAAAATCTATTCAGATTAAAAGAAAAGATTAGGTGGGACATAAAACCATAAACGAACCTTGAGGGTTATTAGGATATTGGTGTAATAAAAAACCATGTGTGCAGTGTAGGGACCCTTTGAAGAATTTCCGATACCTGTGTAAACATATGCGATGCCATAAAAAGGGGTAACATTCCGATGTGCTAGATTAAGTTTCTGTATGCATAGTTCCCACTACCGAAAACCATAGGCTGTACCTGTCGGTGGACTATGGGGTGGATCCTTAGGCTATTGGTCAGTAAGATTTATAAGCTTCTTCCCTCTCAAAAAGGGGTGTAGGTGATTTCTGATATAAAAGACATGGAAAGGAATAAGAAAGGAGTAGTCGCAGTCGTAGAAGTAAAATAGTCTCAGTCGTAGAAGTAGAACAGTAGCAGTCATAGCCGTAGTTAGATATCAGTTGTAACAGTCGCAGTTGTATCAGTTGTAACTGTCGTAAGAATTCAGTCTCTCATCTAAGTTGTAACCGTAAGATTGTGAAACTAATATTGTACTTTTTCTAATACCTGTTTTAAATAAATCTTATTAGTAGGATTAAACTGGGTGTATGTTCACCTCGCACCTCTCACCCTAAATAAAGTATCACTACATATATATATATATATATATATATATATATATATGTAATATAACTATATAGGTGTATAGTTGTAGTATATACGTATTTATACATGTGTATGTAAATGTACGACACTCACCTCAACTCGATACCTTCGCTTCGTTTATCATTTATGCTGACGATGATCTCGCGAGGCTGTATCGCCTTGTTGCCGGTGCACTTTGAGGAAGTCACTTTGCCGCACGAGCGTTCACTAAGAAACACGAACGAGCTCAAAGCTCGAGACACACAAAACGGAGTAAAAACGAAACCGACGAAGAAAAGCTTCTTCCTTCACGTTCCTCTGATATATGAATATATAATATATATATGTATATATATTCGCGAATATATAAAAACACGAATGATGATGATAACAACGACGACAATAACAATGACGATGAAGATGACGATAATGATGATGATGACAACGATGATATAATTCACGAATTTAACTCTAATCAATGAAACTTCATTTCAAGTTGTTTTGCTTTTCCTTTAACGTCAGCTGATCGCTAATGTTTTCTTCCACTTTAAATCGATACTCATCAACGAATATAAATCTCTTCCTTCAAAACGTTATAATCACGAGATTTAAATGAACCCACCTGTATTATCCAATTATTCGTTATACAACGTGAATAAATAAAAAACGATAATGAACTGATGCTTAAATCTAGAGGGAAAAAAAAGCACGACGAGAGGATGATGAAGATGACAATGATGAAGATGACAATGATGACGATGATCACGATGATTATAATAATAACAATCAAGAACAACACGTAAGATAAAAAGAGACGTAAACACACTGAACACTCAAAGAAGGGGTCTCTCAACTGTGTTTTAGTTTCGACACGGTCGCGCGCGCAACACTTATGGAGAACTTGATAAACGCGCGCGGTAGAGCAACAGTGCGCAACCTGCTGTGCTTTTTCCTGCAGTTTTGCGCCAATTTCTATATATCCTTTTTCCTCCACCTCCTTCAATCAAAATTAACGATAGTAGTAGTAGTAGTAGTAGTAGTAGTAGTAGTAGTACTAGTACTAGTATAGTAGTAAGGGGGGAATAGGGGGAGGGGGTAGATACACCCTCACCTCTGTCTCTTTTCTTTATTTTTTTTTTTTATTAAATTTTTCTCTTCCTTCTCTTAACAAATAGGTAAGTCGTACATGTACATGAGTATAGTAGGATAAGGTACACGTATGCAAGAGTTACGTGATTATTGTAAACCGCGATGCAATTTTTCGCGATGCAATTTTTCGCGATGCAATTTCTCGCGACGTGCGACCACGGTGGAGCGGCCACGGTGGATCGCGACAAGTAACTGCCGAGAGAGCAGGCCGACCCCGATTACCTCGAGTCTGCGCCCTGCTGACGCGTTTCTACTACACACCGGATATAAAATATAGACGACCACCACCCTTAAACCCCTCACTCACTCTCTTTCTCTCTCTCTATTCTCCCTCATACCCTACCAACTCACCTCTTATATATACATCTACGCGCTGTATTCCTCTTCTACGCAACGAAAACCATCCCCCTAACCTCCCTCCCATTCTCTTCCTATCTCTCTCACTTCCATCTTTACTTCTACTTTTTTACTTTCTTTTTTTCTTTTTTTTTTACCTATCCCAGCTTCTTCTTCTTCTTCTTCTTCTTTCTCTAGTTCTTTTTTTTTCTTTTTTTTTCCTTCCTTCCTTCCTTCCTTCCTTCTTTCCCTTCGTCGAGTGTGCGCCCGCGCACTATACTTCTACTTTCTTTATCTCTCTCTCTCTCTCTCTTTTTCTCTTTTTAGGAAGTCGAGGTTGCTGCAGCGCAGCTCGTTCGAAAAACCCTCTCTCTCTCTCTCTCTCTCTCTCTCTCTCTCCTCGCAACGCAGCAACCCAACGAACCGATTAGATCAACGAATTTCGGTACGTAACACCTCTTGCGAGCTTTTCCTTCTTCTACTGCTACTTCTACTACTTCTTCTTTTTCTTATTTATGCGAATGCGATAGGAAATGTTCGAAGGCTCGAAAACCGTGCGTAGAAATCGACGGTAAAATAAATTTCGTTTTCTGAGAAGAGGAGAGAGTGGCGAACGTGAGAGAGTTATTGAAAAGTTTACATGTTCTGTGGCTTTTCTACACCGCTGTTACGCGTTTCTTTCTTTCTCCCTTTTTTCTTTTTTTATTTTTCTTTCTCTTTCGTTGATTTACCGACTCAACAAATGGTATGTATACATAAATACAATTGGTCGTAAGAGAAATAATAATTTGCAGCTCGCGTGACGCAATGTAATATCGAGCTAAAGCTTTTTTATCATCCCCCCTCCCTTACCCAAGACAGAACAAACGATAGATCAATGAAAAATTATTACTGCGGTTAACAAATCCTACGATTTTTGTTCGTACAGTCAACTGAGTTTTTCTTACTCGTTTATAAATCTGACATATAAAAAAACAAATGGGATAAGTGATAAATTAAAATTATATTACAAACAGATAAATCTATTTATCACTGAAATATAATTACTCACACGTATACAAGTGTATTTATATACATAACACTCTATATAAATAAATTTTATTTAATTCATGGTTAGTTTATCGTTTACTTATTACTAAGATTACACCGTATGAATTATTACATATTACTATATTGCAATATTTGAAATTGAATACCAAAACTCGGTGATATCTAATCAGAAATTTCCAGATTGATTATTACAACTTACTTATATGTATATTTATCCTAGTCGTGTAAAATATATAAAAATAGAAACAACATTTTATCCAAGATATTCTTTGGGAAAAGTTTTCGCGCGAATTTCGAATAAATTTTTATCGAGAGTGGGCCTCCTCGTAGTCTTTTTACGGACCTTCGTGTTCGTTCTTTACGATGACATTTAAAATACGTGGATATGCGTATACCCGTAATATTATATTCGCATAGAGAGTTTCACTACGACGAATACACGAATACACATGGGACACGTTGCCGAAACGAAAGCGAACCTCTTCTTCCCTGTCTGTGACGATACGTAAATGGACGAGTTTCGAGTACTATGCATATAGGTATATATAATATAGTATATATGTTTATATGTATATATCTATGTATATTCGTACGTTTACGTAGGAGAGACATCTTCGTACTTTTATCGTCGAATGCAAGTATCCTATGCATGAGCTAGCATGTAACGCGTTACGAGTAAACTGTCGGACGCACTACAGTCGGCCAAGAATCTTTTTCAAAATATGGATATTATATGTTTTTGCAGTTTTCCTATACTTCCAAATGCATTTCTGTTTCTCATTACACAATAATGTTTATAAGAATATACATACATATATGCATATTGTATATATTAGGATGTTCCGGCCACGCGTTACTGTGGTTTTGTTATAAAATGATGATTTAATATAATTTTAAACTATTTAGTAAATTATAATAACACAAAAAATAATTCCACAATTAAAATGGAATACATAAAATAATAATACTCAAAAAAAAAAATAAAATAAAAAACAATGTTAGTTTTATCGAAATAATTGAATTGTGATACAGAGAAATCTATTGAAAACCTATAGTACCTAAAGACCTAGATAACTTCTAAATAATAAATCCATAAATTAGCAATAAAATATAAAAATAATCGTGATAAAATCTATCCTATGTACTAGGTTGAAAAAAATCACACAAGATGAAAAAAATTTTCATGAAGTTCGGTTCAGTAGTATCGAAATTTATTAGAAACTAAGAATATGACACTAAATTTTTATTTATAAAGATGTTTTCTAGTAATATGAAATCATTTAAATTTTTATTCTGAATATTTTAGTATAATAACCCTTCTCTAGATGGTGTAATTAATGATTCTAAGTAACGAAAATGTGAAATGAACCAGGACAAGAATATGATATAACTGTGAACTTTAATTATGAGAGAACAACGTTGATTGCTGTTGACAACATGTATCTCAAACTATTATCATTATTCTAGGAGAAATAATTAAGCTTAATGAAAATGCATTGTTCTCGTATAATTCGACAACTATCTTTAACGCGAATATAATTGCGATAAAATTATATCATTATGAAGGACAATTCGGATAGCGTTAAATGTTAAATGGTAAAACTCGTGATAGAACGAGAATGTGGTATAACTCTACCGAAAACATCGTCGATTTATTCTTTTCTCTTAAGATAATAGCTCGTGAATGAAATCTCATAGGATAAATTTGTCCGATTGGAAGTATGAACGTGGCATAACGAAAAACAGCGATTTTATTGAAGTTATAATAAACCGAATTAAATTACGCCTACCATTTTGCACCGACGATTTATCGTTCGGTAAAGAGAGAAAGAGAGAGAAAGAGAGAGAGAGATAGAGAAAGATAAAGCACTTTCGTACAGGGTCATTACCATTCTCATTGCTAACGTTTGGATGCCCGATGCAGAATTCATACCTTGGCAAATTGCAAGGTTGAACGAGGCTATTCTACCGCTATCACTTCTATTCTAGTCTTCCTCTACTCACCCTAATCCTTTGAGTTCGTTCCATCATTATCTCTACCTTCTATTTGACCTTAACCTCATTTTATCAATTATCGAGAACTACGTTTACTATAGATTATCTCACTTTATTGTTCATTCACGATCATAAATAATAATAATTTAATAAAAAGAAAAGATAAGAATATATTCTGCCTAAATAAAATAAAGATGAGAACACATTTCAATAAAGTATAATAAGAGAAGTATCGTAAGCGTATCGATTTCAATTAACTACTCTCAATGCAAGATAATTATAATGCATTTTCGTGCTAATAGAACAAAATCAATTTTGTTTCAACGTAGTTTTAACGTAGTAAGGAACATTGAACGAGATAACGTAAATTAATTAAGCTCATCTAACCTTAAAATAGAGAGATAGTTTGTAATATTTAATTAAATGTTTGCGCTAACGAAACACGTTGATTAATTTTGATTTTCTAAATTGGGCAAAATAATTGTAAGCGATTATTAGATTTTTGTCTCGAATCATTTTCTTAATTTTCGTCCACAATACCCAACCAATTTCGATTTCGGTTGATCAATCCATCTTCGTCATTGTCGTCGTCGTCGTCGTCGTCGTCTTCGAAGCATATCGAAGATTCACGCACGTACGCGTGTGTGATCGTGCGATTCTACCCATGCGTAACGAGGACCAGAACGATATGCCGAACTGCGCGCTGTTCTCATAGAATTACTCGGTAAACTCACGTCTCCCGTTCGAACCAACTACTAGTCAATTTCGTCCCTAGATCTTGCCTATTCGTGCCTAACGCGAAAATCTTTTCACGATATTTTCAAATCTATATGCATATTAGAATAACGTGTGTTTGAATTTCCCCCGTGAAATTTCTACTTGATCGATAATTTCAATAATATCATACAAATATCATATATATACATATTATATTCATGTAATTCAAATATGCAATATTATTAACGTATTCGTATTTGCAACGATTGTTTATTACTTGTTATTTATCTATAAGAAAAAATTGTACATTATTATTACATTTATATTCTTCTTGTTTAAATTTAACGAGAAAAACTTAAAAAAAAAAGCTGCGATTTGAAATAAAAAATTCAATATACTTGTAAGAAAAAAATAATATGAATATATAATCAGTTTTCTCGAGTATGTGTAATCGTACGACCGATCTGTACGTCCAGTTCAACGAGTTCATCGATTTTCCCGAGTTTTTTCGAACGCGCGTCATGGCATCGTCCACCATACCTACCGATAACACTATTTTATCCCATTTGTTTCTTTTCAAGGGGGCAACCGGTATTTCTTTATTTCTTTTCTCCCTTGATAATTCGTTCTCCAAATTGCGCTCCATTTCGCGTATACATCGAATCATTAGCCACGGTTAACGCGAAATGGCTCGAGAGTTTACGAGCTCGTTTTTACGCGCGATCGCACCGTGAAAACTTATAACGATACAGTAATTTATCGACCATACATTAATCCTTGATTTTATGATTACAAATGAAAAATAAAGAAAATAATAAAAAAAAGGAAAAATATATAATACATACGTGTAATTTTATTTATCGTACTTATCGAGATTAGATTTATAATTCGAATTCGAATATGTTGTTTTTTCTATTGGAAACAAAAAGAATTGAAATAAAAATATAAATAAAAAAAAGAATTGTTTATTCAATCGTTCGTTACTAAAATCCTTATGAAGAATATCGTGTAATAGTGATCGATCGGATGCAAGCGTTCTATGTTTCGGTTCCGATCAGATTATATCATACTGGTACACTCGATAGAACGAGTTCGTTCACAGTTAGAACGAACACAGTCGGAACAACGTTCGATTCTATCGCAAGTTCTACGAAGCGACTCTGCTCGTCATATTTCTGAAAAACATATGCTACGTGGTAGGAGAACACGATATATTTTCTGCCGACGGAAGTATCTAGCAAAATGGAAATATTTGTTTTGCCTGGATGCCGATAGCGATAGAAAATCTCGTCATTCATTTTCCATACAATTTCGTTACTTTTTCCGTCATTCGATTATCTGTCCTCGAAAATATTACATTTTTTCTCTTTTGTCCTCTTTTACGTTAAACCTATCACGCAAGGGTCAAATGACCGCATACTCTAATTTGTAAAAATGAAGTAACTTCTGTAATTTGAAAAAATGCATAAAATTTACATTATTCATTTATAAATAATACAAAATATTTTGTTCACTATCAAATTGGATAAAATTTCATTCTATATTAGGATATATGGTTTCTTTTTTTGTTTTAACAATCATTTGACCACTCACGTTTGGAATAGGTATGCATAAAGTATCGTTAGGTTTAATGTTACAATACAATGAAGAAAAAAACAAACCATCAATGATAAAAAATAATGTGATCGAAATAATCGATATCGTAAACATTGTCAAGCATAAAGTTTCATACACCCGTTCGAAAGGAATAAGATAATTTTCATCGCACGCACAACACGATATATCGTTCTAGTTACACGTGATATATAGCTTCGTGGTAGTTTCTCTACCAGCAACGTGTCTTCGTTACATTCCCGTTCATATCGCCACGTTTTACGATACCGCATTCCATTACGTGAATTTTCAAAATAACGTCAATCATCTTCGTTAAATGTCCCGTTCGCCGGCCTCTTTTTTCTATCCTTTTTTTTTCTTTTTTTATTTTGGTCACAGCATCGTCAAACTTTTCATTCGCGAACGTGCACGAAATACGAGCTTTTTGATAAGCTCGTTAGTACGAGATATATAACGCTATAGATCGTGAACACTTACGATATGAGGTGTATATATATATACATATATATAGATATTATATGTAGAGGAAAACTTTAACGAAATAACGTACCAAAATGAAATGAAATTAGATTCTTATTTCATAACAGAAATGAATTTGAAATTTGTTAAAACTTTTTTTAAAATTTTCTTCGTACCAGTTATTTTTAATTTAACTAATGCTTGATAATAACAGCTATGTCAATTAAGATAATTATTTTTTATAAACTCGATACAAGTATTGTAAAAGAACAAAAAAAGAAAGAAATATATTAGAAACGATGAAAATGATGATCATTCTCGTGACGAATACCGGAAGATGATGGCTATGGTAAATTTGAGTTCGCCTATATGCTAATATTAAAGTTAGGATATGCATAACTTCTGCCGGAGTGTATATCACCCTTGGAAAGGAGCATCGCGTACGACGAGGTCGAGTAAATCAAGCCGAACGAGCATAGACCTATTTTGAATTTGCGTGAGAGGGGACCGTTATGCATTTAGCTACTGCGAGTAAATGGAAATGCTTAAACGTCCTCGTTGCGCGTTATATTTCTGAGCACGAAAAGATTAGCGATTTATTTTTCAAGTTAAGTTCATTATCGTCTACCAATGGGATAGGAACTGTTATTACATTTTTACGGGGGAAAAACTTTGATATATATTTTTTTCCTTCTTTTTTTTTTTGCTTACTTTTATCAATTTAACAATATTTGCAAAAAGTGAACATACCAAAGTCCACTACTATTATTTAACTCGAGTAAAACTTAATCAAAGTAATGGGATACTACTCATTACATCTTCACGATTTTAACGGTCCTACATCCCCTCTTTCTCTATTTCTGTCTCTCTCTCTGTCTCTCTTTCTCTTTCTTCAGGAATCCAAAGTTTATGTTTACTTTAACTTCGCCAAAGAATGTATTAAGTGTGTACAATCCGTCTCGAGAGTTTTACAGTTAACATGAACGAGCGTTACGAGTGCCGAAGTATTCTGATTAAAGGAGAATCCAGGGTACCGACTGTAAACAACAAATACGAGCAAAGATCGCGATGAAAATTGCATTTTATGGAAGATCATCTCTCTCTTTCTCTTTCTATTTCATTTTCCATCTAACTCCCTCTTTCTCTCTTTCTATAATTAGACTATGGCTTCATGCGTTTCTCACTTAGAGAACATACCTAAAGATTAGAATCAACGTTTCAAGAATCTCTTTATCACTTTGACCAAGCCACGATAATCGAAGCTAACATAAGTTCGAAAGGAACTATACGTTCCCTTTTACTTCGGTTTTGACGCTAGACTCTACTATACCGTTGGCAAGACCGCGAGCCAACTTTGAATACGTATATAGCAAAAGTTCGAAACTCGTAAGATGTCAGAAACTTTCAAAGATAATACAACAAGACGCAAATGCACTCTGGCAGCCTCGTCAGCAGCGAGGCAAGCAACTTTCCCAATTTGCTATCCATGACTGCGACTGCAGATTCTAACTCGGTCCTTTAAATATTCATCAAATTGTCCAAACACATATATCTACTAGAAACACATTGCATTATTATAATTATCATGATTATTAATATTACTATTATAATATTAATAATATTGATTTAATTTTTTTATTATCGGAAAATATCTTTACAATTGAATAATTCAAACAGTACAATTATGTGTAAGTAAAACGTTTTATATTTCTCAAACTCTTCGTTATTCCGAGCGTAAATTATTCAATTATATTTATTGTTACTTTCGTAATGTTTTAAATCCTCTTTCCAAAAACTTAATCGTACTAACTAATTGAATAAAAGCTGGGAGACAAGAGGGAAAAAAAAATAAAAAAAAGTATTTCTATTAATTTATAATCACTCCAGAATTAAAGTTTGTAAAATGGTGTCTTATTGTTAACTACAGATCTTAATAATCATTAACTTTTAAATTGCTATGAATGCATAAATGCGTTTGGTAAATATTACCAGAGTGGTCTATCGGCGCATATACGTGTTTGTTAATATTCATGTAAAATAATGTAATGTTTATATTAATTAATATTAATATTAATTAATAATTGTTATATTCGCACAGAAACAAAAATTTTAATTATTAAATATAATTTATTGTTAGAATCCAGTTAATAATGAATTATTCTATTCCTACAAAATATTTTAGTTAAAAGTATTCAGCACTCAAAGGGTTAATAAGTTTCGATGAATATAATTCTTATTTTATTCTAACAAAAAAAAATATGTAGATTTTTATAGATGCCAACAAAAATAAGTCTAGCCCCCCGAATCTCAAAGAGTAAAGTACGCAGATTTTAACTTTTAAATTATGATAAACATTTCAGTCGGTTTCCAAAAAAAAAAAAACATTAATCATGTGCTCGTTAATAATTCATAAAAATAATTACAACCAGTAGCTCGTGCCGATTAGGACTTTTTATCTTCAACATGATTAAGCACCAGAGGGATTTAAAATTTTTTGACTCACTCGTTACCAACTGTTATATCACATATATGTGACATTTTAAAATCAAAATGACGCACGTATGAAATATGAACAGTTAGCATTAGAAGTTCTGCGGTGGCTCCAAAACACTCCTACTTCGTAGAAACTGGTCCAGCTGCATCCCTCGTCTATCAGATCCATCGGAGAACTCCTTGATGCACTTTTCCTTGCACTCACTCACTCGCGTGACTCTAATAACGCGGTAAACGAATATAAGAAACTATAGATGAGTTTCTTATCGCGAAACCGAAATTTTTCTTATACGGCAAACAACACTGACTCTACATACGCGTATGATTTGAATTTAATTTACGCCCGCCCGTTCACTGACTCTACTTCGTGATCAAAAATTTGACTTTTAATTACTTGAAAAAACATTGACTCTACAGCTACTTTAAAAACTGCATTGCACGCAGTCAAATGCAAACACGCACGATTGCAATGATATTCTGAAACAGAAAAATGAAAAAGAACAATTAATAATCATAGTTGTAATAAAAAACCATTGAAATTATTATAGAAATGATTGATAGAAAAATTCTACTTACTTGCAGTTCTCGGTGATGAATGCCCGATGGGTCTCCTACCCTTAGGATGACGATGAGAACATTTTTCGAACGAAAATAAGAAACTTATTAGTTTCTTATCGCGACCGCGGCACTGACTCTACTTCACGATTAAAAATTTGACTTATTCGAACAAACACTGATTCTACAGCTACTTTAAAAACTGCATTGCACGCAGTCAAATGCAAACACACGAAAATTTCTCTCTCGGTCACTTCACTGACTTTACTTTACGAATAATCTGTGCGATTGTTTAACCCATTGACTGCCAACTACGAGATATCTCGTAGTGTGTGCTGCAATTTCAGATTAATTACAAATGGTTATTTACGTTAAGAATTATTAAAAAGGTTGAATAAAATATTTATATGGTGTAAAAAACATTAATTATCAATTATTGTAAATACCATTACAATATTATATCTGTAACATAATATTATTATATTTTTAAAAATTTAAGACAAATCGCTCTAAATATGTCTGACAGTCAATGGGTTAAAGATAAAAATACAACTTTACTCGAACAAACTCTAATGCAATTACTGTATTGATCGCAGTTTATTTAAAATATATATTTAAAAAATAATTCGCGATACTCGACGAAATTAAAATTAACGAACGAACGTGCTTCTAATCCGTGATTTTAATTATATTTAAACGATACAACACTCCCGTATATTTCTTCGCGCACGATTACAATCTGAAACAGAAATCAAAAAAAATACTATTAATATCATTACGATTACTGAAAACCATTAAAATTTTGTACAATTATTGAATACAAAAATATACTCACTTTGAATATTCATCGATGAATGCACGATGAATCTCCTACCCTTAGGATGACGATGAGAATGTACAAACACTGACTCTACAATTGCGTTGTATGCAATCAATTCAATTAAAAACGAATTTAAAAATGAATCTAATTAAGAAAACGCGAATACACTTAAATGAACATTGCTTTTACACTACACTTTTTCCCACTGATCTAAAATAGAAATAAAAACAAATTTATCAATATTATTGTTGTAAGAAAAAATTATTTTAATTAGAGAGAAAATGTTTAGTCTAAAAATTGACTTACGTTTATTCTTCTTTGATGAATGCACGATGGGTCTCCTACCCTTAGGATGACGATGAGCACACGTTTAAGCCGAATAAAAGAAACTTGCGAGTTTCTTAACCGAGCAAACGAAACTTTAACATGCGACGATCAACACTGAATCTACTTATCGACATTTTTATATTTTATTTTAACACTATGCAATATACGAGAACCTCATTGCCTACACGCACGATTGCAATGATTTTCTGAAACAGAAAAAGAAAAAGAACAATTAATGTCATCGTCGTAATAAAAAACCATCAAAAGTATCCTAGAAATGTTAGATAGTAAAATATACTAACTTTTAGTCTTCGTTGATGATTGCAGGATGAGTATCCTACCCTTAGGATGACGATGTATAAAATAAAATTAAATAAAAAATCTAAAAAGCTGAAGTATATTAAAGATTATATTAAAATATTTCCTATAAATCATTTCTGAAAGCAGGGCACACATTAAAACCATAGAATATTTTATCAAAAATATTCAATGGTAAATAGAAAGAAATAATTTAATAATCTATGATAATTGACATAATTAAAAGTTAAAGTTGTTAAATATTTGTGAAATTATCAAAATATGCAACTATATTTGCTTGCTAAATTACATACCAAGTATGCAATATTAGTAAAAATATTAATTACAAATCTTTAAAGTTGTCTGAATAAAACAGTAATTGTATCAGCAGACTCAATAAAGAGTAACATAAAAAATAAACCAGTTTTTAAACCATTCTATGCAATGAAAAACTTTTAAAAGTATTAAAATCAAAATGATAACGTTAGAAATAAAATTATTAAATAATTTAATACGCTTTCGTTGATGTTTTCTCGTTGAAAGATAGAAGACGAATACGAGATACGTTACTACGTAACCTTGGTAGAGGAGATCTTGGAAGTGTCGAACGAGCATTATTTTGTTTAATTATATATGGCATATAGAAATACTACAGAAAGAGTGACAGAGAAGGAGTGAGAGAGAGAGAGGAAGAATAAGAAAACAATACACTCGACATATAAGCTATTATAAATGTGTATTTATATTTCCAGGTATTTCTCGAGCCGACGACAAAACGTAAACAGCCGATAACATAGGTATAATAGCCGAGCTTTCGACACTCCCGAGGTCTCCTCTACTAAGGTTACGTAGTAACGTACCTCGTATTCGTCTTCTATCCTTCAACGAGACAACATAAACGAAAATGAGGCATATTAAATTATTTAATAATTTTATTTCTAACGTTATCGTTTTAATTTTAATACTTTAAAAAGTTTTTCATTACATAGAATAGTATAAAAAAACAGGTTTATTTTTTATCTTACTCTTTATTGAGTTTGTTGCTGATACAATTATTATTTTATTTAGACAATTTTAAAGATTTTTAATTAATATTTTTACTAATATTACATACTTGGTATGTAATTTAGCAAGCAAATAATTGCAAACTTTGATAAATTTCACAAATATTTAATAACATTAACTTTTAATCATGTCAATTCTTATAGATTATTAAATTATTTCTTTCTATTTACCATTGAATATTTTTGATAAAATATTTTATAAAAAAAATTTAATTTAATATTATTAATTATTATATATTATTATTAAATATTAATTATATTGGGATGTATGTGTGTGGGCATCTTTAGGATGCACATCCCTCGTGGGTCTTCAGAAGCGGTTACCTCCTCGTGGTTAGACCTGGGCAATGGATATTACTTTCAATGTAATGTTTATCATATTTTTATCTGCTATACATTCCATGGCAAGTAAAATCTAGCTAAAGACCGCTTACAATAAATATTATAAAAGGTAATAAGTTTCTTTCATTTTTCCTAATTAATAGGTATCACACACACACACACACACACACACACACACACATTTTAATTTCTATTAATTGTTTTTTTTTTTTCCTAAACGAAACTCCCTCTATTTTACACAATAATACTCGATTTATTTTTTAAGTACTTTAATCATATACATTCTTTCAATCATTTTTTGACGTTCAATGTGATCAATCTCATCGTCATCGTAATTTTAGGGAAAATTCATCTGACATTCATCACTGAAAATTAAAATTAAATAGAATTTTTCTATTTAATTCTATTTATTGAATTATTATTTTGCTCATTACAGAGATGATCATAGTTGGATTTATCATCAACCGAATGGAATTATCATTAATAAAGATAAATCGAGTATTTATAAAATTTCATATTACATGGTATTTGATTTAAAAAAAAAAAAAAGAGAAAACGGAATGCTTTTAAATTATGAAACAATACAATTAATTCCTATTCCGATATCTCATTCCAATATCATTTTTTAATAACTTATCTTACAGGCATTCCAATTGAGACTATCTATTTTATATGAATAATAACAAATTACCTTATATAATATTTTTTAATGTTATATTTATATTTTAGAGATTTCACATGGAATCATCAAATATTGTTGTAATTTAATTTTTATCTTCTTTTCTTTCAGGGATGAATTTATTCTAATACAAGTAAACATAGAAAAGTTTTTAAAATCATTTTTATTCGTTTATTTTTGCATCTATGTACTTCATAGTATAATTTTAATCTTCTTCAAACTCTTCTTTAGATTCTTTTTAATCATAGCTTCAATAAATACAGGGTAATTCTTTTAATATATAAAATAAAATAAAAAAAAAAGATTAGATGGAAAGAGATAAAGAAGAGTACATACGAAGAGTCATAAATAGATCACAAGTATTCAAGACTCGCATTACTTAAAGTAAATATATGCGTATATATGTTATATATATATAGGTATATATTATATCAACGTATGTGGATATATACGCATATATATATGCATATATTTATCTACGATATGAGGCGAGTAACGTACGAGAGGAAGACTCTAGGCGACGTTTTATTTAACGTTTACGATCGCAATATGCCATAGAGATCGTTATACTAAGGCTACATTTTTCAGAGTTATCGTCGAATATGTGTTTGAGTAAATTGGTCTGCCGTCGTAAATGAAAATGTGTGTAGTGGCCGTGCTGTCATTAAGGTGTGATGATCCACGATGGTAGGAAACGTCAAAAGTGTTTTCTCCTTTTCTCTTTGTGGTAAAATCTCTGAACGAGAAATATATAGAGTAAAAGATAGAGACAGATAGAAATAGAGAAAGATAGTAGAGAATAGTAGTAGCAGTAGTAGTAGTAGTAGTAGTAGTTTAAAGGGACTGTAGAAGATTTAACAGTCCATATAATTCTGTACCGCTGAGAGAGCACATGGCGTGGAACTACGCGTTGCATATACAGTGGACATTAACGCGTTACTCCGACTAACATGTTAAAAACAACGTTAAATTTGTTACATAAAGTTTCCCTCTTATCTCGTAGCAGGATTTCGGTTAATTTTCAGTCACCGAACATTGGACGACCGACCAGGGATTCTCAGCTTCTTTTTACTCCCTTTTCTCCTAATATATTTTTGTTTTTTCTTGTTCACAGTTTTCCTATTTTACTTTCTCTAACGATAAAAATAAAAAAAGTAAAAGTGAAAATATATATAATATATATATATAGAGAGAGAGAGAGAGAGAAAGAGAAATGAAAATCTCTCTTCATCTGCTTTACATCTTAATTCTCCTATTGACCTGAAAATGTATTCGACTTGGACGATTTATTCGAAATAATGGTAGAAAGATCCTTTGTCTTTTGAAGGAATAAGAGAGAAAATAGAACGTGGGGTTACTGCAAAATGTTTGTTGGTTCTCTCTCACAGCATTCGACTGCTGGGATTCACTCGGTGGAACTAGGTCCGCGATGGTGAATATAACCAGTGCTCTCTGCATGCTTTGACAAGTTTACGACATTTAACGGGATGCAAATGCCTGTTGGAAGCGCGTTTGCACGCGCGTCCATCTGGACGATAAAGAGTGCAATACAGACGAGATGTTTGGAATAAAGTGAGACAGATATAGAAATAGAACGAGAAACAGAGAGATAGATAGAAGAACGTTATTATACGCTTGTACGTAGACTGCTGGTTTGAAAGGGGTGGCTAAAGGGTGGTGGTAGTATGTGGGGTGTAAGGTGCGGGGGATGAAAATTCTACCCTAATCCTCGTATAATGTCGAGGGGTGTCAAATGGGGTATATGGTAGGGATAGGGTTAGGTGTTCTCTCGGTTAGACTGGCCCTACGCCAACTACCGGACAGTGAAAATGGTGTTTCGGCTTGCGATATAATCGGTACATGGTAGTGTATATATATATACAAGTTTGTATATATGGATATTGCGTGTATGTATAAGTATAGAAATATACGTATAATATTGTGGCTTTACGCACCCTTCCTAAATGTACGCGGCAAATGCGAAGTACTTACGACCACCAGTTGCAAAGTCACTTTTCGTCGGAAATGCCATACTGATCGTGAATTGTTTCAAATCACTTTCCCATACTATTTAAACCTTGTTTTAATATTCAAATTCGTTTATTTTTTTATGAAAATTATATTAACGAGAATAATAAATATATTTGTAAAATATTGAATAATAAATATATCGTATGTTCAATCGATTTTGAGCTATTAAATGAATTTAAATAATTGTTTTTTTATATTATAAAACAAAAAAGGATAATTTGCTTAAAAATCCATATCTCCATAATTTAGTTCTATTTTCATCGCGTGATTCATATTTCATTTTTTTTTGTATTTTTTTTTTTTTTTACATATGAGATATTATTCGGTCAAATGTAATTTTACAAATGATTGTTTTCATAATGCTTTTAGAAATAATTTAGTTATTTTTATCGTGTTCTAACATCTGAACAACGTCATTTGAAATTTCGTTAGGCGTAGATATTAGTGAATATTTTAATGAAATTCGAGGTAGGAATTCTGTGAAATTTAGAGAATCGAGAGGCGCATTAGATACTTCAAAGAGAGTAAGAGAGAGAGAGAGAGAGATAGAAACAGAGAGAGAGAGAGAGAGAGAGAGAGAGATGTGGAGCCCTCGAAACCGTAGACAAATTTAGTCCTCGCTTCCTTGGCATTGGACAATTACTCCCAGCATATCCGCAACACGACTATGAATTCCGCTCAAATTTCGACACAGTTAGATGCTCAGTACGTAAAGCACGAGCTCTTGCAAGTACTCGCTACTACCTCTAAACATCAATCTTCTGTTCTAATGAGGAACAGAATACGCTATTTGTGAATAACTTATACTTACAAGCCAGATATACCATCCTACGAATTCTCTTTGGATTATTACGACGACCCTAGTCATACGGTTGTATGCTTGATCTCATCCGATCATGTCTTATGACGATCCCTTATCAATTACTTCGTTATTAGCAACAAAATACACATAGAAAATAAAAACACCTCCTTGTTTCTTTTTAATGCCAAAGTAAAATAAGTTCTTTTTATCGATATTGTATCATGTGCACATAATATTTTTATGAAAATATTTTTATCAATACGTATTTTTTTCTTATTTCGTAATAATATTTCAAAACGTATCGAACACGTACTTTTTATTTTTTCGTACTCATTTTAAAGATGCAATAACTTTTGACCGAATAAACAAATGTCATTCTTTTTTTACTTTTCATTTTTTATTTTTTTATTTTTTTTTAATTACTTTATGATACGTTATATTTCATGCAGATGCAAATGTTGCTAAATTATCAGAGATATGAGATCTTCGAAGTCATTTTATAATGAAAAAAAAAAATTTTTTTAACGCAATAATACATATACTTACAGCTGAGTATACAATATTATTAAATATTTATTTAGAAAAAGTTTCTAAAAGCTAATTCATATTTCTAAATTTTATCTTTCTTTTTGTTCAACTTCATCTCATATGATATTTTCATTTTCAAAGTGTAATATAAGTAATAATATCATACGATAAACTGAAACTACCTTTTTTCTTTTCCTCCTCCATCCCCGATGACGAGCACAAATCGTAGCACAAATTCGTTTTTATCGTTTCGCTTTTCAACGAGAACCGTCTGTATTCTATCTCTTTCTTTCACCCATCTATCGAATCCATCTTCGTTACATCGTTGGTAGAAACGATACGGTCGATATAATCGACGAGTTTTCTTCAAGCGACGAAGTCTTCGTCTTTTACACTGACTGAAAGAGAAAGAGAGAGAGAGCGATACACTATCCGTAGGAAATGTAATAAGAAAGAGGAAAAGAGTTGAAAGAAAATGAAAGAAAAAGAGAGGGAAAAAGGCAGAAAAAAAAAGAGAAAAATAAAGAGGAAAGAGAGAGAGAGAGAGTTACGTTGGTTGGTACGAAGCGATATCGCGTATGTTCTGTATCTTCTTTCCAAAGAATGAAAAGGAAGAAAAAGATGGTTAGGGGGGTTGAAAGAAAGATAAAGAGAGAAAGATATAGAGAAAAGTACGATTTTGCTTGGCCGGTCAGACGTAAGAACGAACATCTAGCTTTTATTTCTGTCGTAGCTCCTAACGAGATATTGATACAGCAACGAGACCAACCATAACTTTTCAGAACAACCATCTAATACGTTCTTTTTCTTATATATATTTAGTATCTGAACACATATATATATACACATTACAGTAACGAATAAAAATGATACATTTTCGACTCCATTTAACAGAAATTCTGTTACCCCCTTTTCAAATATCATAAATGTATTTTCGTTACATTCTATTTCATGATTGATTCTAACATTAAAAAAAAAAAAAAAAGAAGAAGAAAAACAATTAAATGACAAAAAATACAATTTTTCATAAATCGGATTATCATTGGATCGATACCTATAATTCATTCGTCATACGTGGCTTCATAAATAAAATCGATTATTTACAAATTATTATTGATGATCCTTTTTTTATTTCCTTTAATTAATAATATATGCCATATTTTTATAAAATAATATTATTCAAAATGTATTAGAATAAAATTAATTTTACGATAGAAAATAGAAAATGGGAGAAAGAAGGAAGAAAGAATCAAGCATATGTGATCTTCAGATTACTATGTTCTATTTCAATCCGCTAACATACATACATACATACATACATACATACATACATACATACATACATACATAAATACATATATACATATATACTAGACATAGAATAGTCCACAGCAGCCGTATGTCGTTAGAGAACAAGGATAGGTTACGGTAAATCTACGTTAGTATGTGCGAAGGTTTGCTAAGGCAGCCCGAATAACCACCCTTCTTGTTCTCGAGCATCGTCCATAACATCGTTCCAGAGTTTCAGGACGCTGGCGGACGACTGGAAAATTTATTATCAGGGTATAAGAAGTGGAAAAAGAGAGAGAGAGAGAGAGAGAGGTACAAAAAAGGAACGTATAACAAAAGAACAGAGAAAGTTGTGGATAAGTCGACATCTCGACGATATACTTGCCTTGTAAACCGCGATCCACCCCCACATTCCCTTTCTTAATTCTCAAGGGAGGAATAAAAATAGCGACTTTTAAATTGTTCATGTGGTTTAACAAATAGATTCTTTTAAAAGATATGTCTTGAATTTTTACGATAATCTTTACGAGCACTTGAAGAAAATTGAAAAATCTATATTGAATCTTTTATAAAAGTTGAATAGTCATTTAATAATGACACTTTTTTTTTAGTTATATTCAAAAAAAAGGGTGAAATGAAAAATTTATAATACGTTCTGATTGATAAATGATCGGTTTATAATCGAGATGCTCAGTATTTTTTAACGAGAATGTAATTTTGATGTTGAAATATAGATTAATGCATATTTATTTTAAATATGTTAATTAAATTGTTTAAAAAAAAAAGAATTACACGGCAATTAACTGACAAATATGTATGGTAATATATCAAGGGTTAAAAACTAAATAATTTATTCATATTAACGATATTTGTTTCGATTGAAATTCAATGAATTAGTTATGGATTTAATTTTTAAATGATCGTAGAATATGATTTTAATGTTAAAAATTAAATAAAATTGTTCATAAAGAGGTGGGAACCGTGAGACAACCAAAAAGAAAACATATGAAATTTATATATATTATTTATTATATATGTTATAATATATGTTGTGTTATATATAATTCTATAATATATAATATTTACTTTGATATTTTGCTAAACGTGCAAACCATATTAACTCGAAGGTGCAAGGAGCAACGAGAAGGTTTCAGAAACTCTGAGGCTTGTTACGCAGTTTAAAATACTTATTCACGAGACAAGATTCGAAATTTAAAGCATCAAAAGGCAAACGTTGCTTTGGGAGCGCTAATTTGCTTAGCATTTTGCTTAGACGTGGAATACAAAGTATGAAAGGATCTAAACGCGAAAGGTTGAACATCATATTTTTTAAATGAATAATAATGTTTAATGCGTTTACTCTCTGCATTTTATCGTTTAATAATTATAAACAATGAATAACAATTAGCTGTAATGGCGAAATATTATTAATGTGACTTTTATTGATATTAATTTGTGTTAATTATTACAAGCATTCAAGAATATATAAATCGAAGACATCAATATGACAATAAATAAATTCGATTAAATAATATGCGATGGGTGTGAAAACGTTTGTAATCATCTGTAATATGTAACATGACTAATTGTACAAAAATATTACGTGCTGCCTTTTAAAAGGATCGGAAACTCTCAATTAAAAGCAGGAAAATGCTCTTACCAACATGAAATTTTACTATGTGTCGATATCAGTTAAATCTATTTATCAATAATTGATAAACTGCAAAAATATACATTATTGATTTTTGTTTAGGCATTATCAATAACAACTATTTTAAGCAACAAATTAATAATTTATGGGAAAATATCTATTATCGACATTCATTTCACGTATGTCCGCAATCGAATTCTAATTCTTTCAAAATGGTAATGTTAAAGTTTTATTTTTACTCACCAATAAAATTGAAAATAAAATTATTGATTTGTCTTCCACGTTTATCTACATTTTTCAATTCTAGTATTTCCTTGTTTATTATAAAGTAAAATGTTTGAAATTTCTTTTTTGTTATTTCTTATCTGACAATAATTTTTGATACATAATTACGATGATAAAAATTGCAAGATGTTAGTAAAAACTAGGATTCACGATTACCTGATAACTTCTATTATAGACTAATTATATTATTTTTATATCAACTAATAGTTAATAAACAGATTGTTATTTTATTAATTAATGTAAAATAGAAGTTGTTTTTACTGATTATTAGCAAGACTAAAATCAATCTTACGGTTTATCGGTAAGCAAGAAATCGGTCTTTTTTTATTACATAAAATGTATACTGGGTTATCATTCAAATCGAATAAGCCAGGTATCTACTCTTTGAGTTTCAGATTTACAGGAATCTACTTTTACCGACCAAATTGTAATACTAAAATCTGATATTAACGATTAGTCAAACAAATAAAATTATTATTTATTGAATAATCGATAAAATGTTTTATTAATTAATTAAAAGCACAAAAACCTACTAAAAAATATATTATCTTCTAACCGAGTATCAGTAAACTAGAACTCTTCTTTCCTGATGGGTTATAAAGTTTTCTACAAGAGCAACTTGTGTTTGTATGGTAAAGTAAAATACTACTTTCTTGCTTTCATTGACTATTTCCAGTTTGAAAAGTAGAAGAAGAAGAAGTTACATGGTTTTTCGTATCTTATCGATAACCCGTAGTAAGCTCAACGTGCTAAAAAAATACGCAGATGGAGCAGCCACATACTGAAGTCAATGAATCGAAGAGGAGTTTGTATATGCAATATATTATTATGAAGTAGAACTTTTAATACATTAATCAGTAAATTAAATAGTTTATAATTAGTAAGAATTTAAAGAACAATTTTATATTTTTTGTTTCTTTCTTTTTATTTTCATTATTTTTTTTCCTTATTCGAGTTTGTTTAAATACAATTGTAGAGTATCTGAGAAATTGAAAATTGTCTTATTTCAATTGCAAACAAAATCAGTAATTTTTATAACTACATATATTTTACTATTATTTAGATTTGTTAATTATAATTTTCTATTCGTGTAGATTAACATTTTAACATGTTATATAAATGAATTGAAATTCTTTTGTTTCTTACAATTTACAATTATTTTTTTGACAGTTCAATATATTGAAAAAAATAAAATGCATCCTTTTGACGATAGATCTATATTTACATCGGATCAGGATATATTGTATTTTCCTGGTAGAGGTCGTCTACAAAAATTTTTAGATTATTGTCATAGCTTTTTTATGATATCATCTACAAATCCGAATGCTCAAAGATATTTACGCAGTCGTACTTCAATACTACGTGAAAAACGTCAACACATTCGTAAAAACAAGGAAATAATTCATCCTTTCAGTAATTTTAGGTAATAATAATATTGATTATTATTTAAATTAATTTAAATTAAAAGTTATTTAATAAAATTTTTATATTTTCAAAATTTTTCCCACATAAAAATTAATCGCATTTAAATTCGTTCGCACAGACATTACTGGGACATCTTGTTAATCATTGATATGACAATTATCTCATTGATAGTACCATATCAGGCATCATTTGGTATTTCTCGACAGACACTTATTTCAAAAATAATTAAAAATTCTTTACTCCTTCTATGTTGTGCAGACATGATCATTAATTTATCTACCGGGTGAATACAACCAAAATGAATCACTTAAAAACAATTAAATAATTTATCTTAAAATGAATCAAATAACAGAGAAATATTTATTTTTAATCAGATACTTGGATAAAAACCAATCTATTATCCAGATGAAAAGGAAAAAAATTATAAAACAATACATGAAACATGGTACGTTCTTTACCGATCTTCTTGGTTCATTTCCGACCGATGTGATATTTGTGAAAATGTGGGACGAATACAAAGTAACTCAAGAAGTAGTTTCATTGATTTGTGTATTTAGATTATTTTCTTTAAACGTTTATATCGGCAAAGTAACGCATTCTAAAAGTACATTAATATGTTATCATCATTTTTTTATCATATTCTTTTGGTTATTTATTTTCTTACATTGGATAACTTGCATTTTCTGGTTAGTACCCATTGCAACTACTTCAATGAAACAATTACGTTATCCTAGAATCGATTCTTGGATACATGAGATCGATCTTTGGTACGAATCTGAATACATACAATATCTCTTTTCATTGATGATAACGATTGGAAATTGTCTGAGATCAAGATTATATGAAAGTGATCGACAAAATATGCCTGATCTTTACGTAATAATAATTGCCAAAATAATAGGTACTCTAATAACTTGGTTTCTTATAGCAAGATTGATGCAACATTTTAAAGGAACAAATTCATCTAAATTGAGATATCAAAGTGCTGTTGGTCAATTGACAAAATATATGCATCACAAACAACTTCCACGTTATACTCAACGTCGTATAATCAATTATTATGAATTTCGTTTTCAACGACGTTACTTTCAAGAATCTGATATATTAAATGCGTTATCATTGCAAATACGTCAAGAAATAATAATGCACTCGTGTAGAAAACTCGTTGAAAATGTAACATTCTTTAATAATCTTCCAATGGTTCTTTTGAATCGTATAGTTGCTTTATTAAAATCGGAAATATTTTTAACTAACGACGTAATTGTACGAGCCAACGAACTAGGAAATTGCATGTATTTTATTGGTAGCGGTACAGTTGCAATTTATACGATTTCTGGTAAAGAAGTTTGCCATCTTGAGGACGGTGCTCATTTCGGTGAGATAGCTCTCGTAATGGCGGACGAACATAGAGTCGCCAGCGTAGTAGCTGTTGAGATTTGCGAACTTTATCGACTCGACCGTGCCGACTTTGCTCGTACGATATATCCTTATCCTATGATGTGGGAACATATCAAAAACATTGCCATCGAAAGACACGAGAAAACTACGATTCTTAGTAACTAACTAACTAGTACCTAACTTAGTACCTAACCTAACTTTTTCTATATATTCCTATCAAATGATATCATATATAATGAATATTTTATATCTAACAATTATATATCGTTTTATGTTCAGTCACAAATCACTAACTAACATTTATTACTTGCCATACAAATTTTTAATGAAGAAAATCAAGTTTGAGAAAAGCATGACTCTTTCTTAATATTTTAACACATTACTATTGATGTTTTTTATGAACCAAGGACTACTTTACCTAGATTTTTAATGAAATTTTAAACAGTGTAAATTATATAAATCATTTCGAGCTATAAGTTTAGTTAGCTACTTGAGACTGAACATAGACAATATATAAATAATATTAATAATGTATTACGAATGTTAAGATTCAATTTAAAAATGTCATGTGTTTTTTAAACGTAAATATATATATGTAATATATTCATTTGAAAATACCTATTAATATTAATTTAACTATCGATAGGAAGAATGTTTATCCCCTCGAGTCACGGTAATTTTAATCATTTTTTTAAAGAACAAGTATTATCAATCGTGATAATCTGTGGTAATCAAATAGCTCGCCTATATGTTCTTCGTTACCATCTCGATATTACCTTGCAGATATTCTGAAGATTATGCAACATGATCCGAAACATTCTATAGGAAGTATACGTAGAGATGTTAAGCCGCTACCGTGTATACGATACCAGTGAACTGTTCATTATACAAAATCGTTTTCTACATAGTAGTATTGCATTCGACCGGTTCTTGAATGCAACAGAACTTAATTGTCACTAAAACCGTTATCATATTTCCGTTCATTTTTACTATATGTATACATTCATAAAACTAAATAAACATTCGGTATATCCTATGATAAAAAGAAAAAAAGACTGCATTGGCGATATATAAATTTTGAAACATAAAGAAAAAAAAAAAGAAAAGATGAAGTTGTGGAAAGGAAGAAGGTTCGTATCATCGACGTAGGTAACTCACCAGAGTTTTAATTGCGGTCTCATTATCGAAGTCATCGCGGGGAGTCTCGGGTGATGCTGAGGATGAAGATGATGTATCTACCCTTCGGAACCATTAAGGACGTAAAAGTCGAGGCCTCGTTTATTTCTTTCGAGCGAGGAGCTTCTATGCGGAAGTCGATGTGGGTACCAACGTAAGTCTTTTCTCGGTGCCGATGTATACTAAAAAGAGAGAGAAAGAGAACCAAGTAGCCTTCTCCACCCTTCAAATCCATCATTTTACAGAGACATGAGACGTTCTATATAAACTGTTGGCAATATCATCACCGAGCCAACAGCTTTTCTATATGGTACCATGAGGCTCATATTCAGGTAGTAGGTGCGGTGCCGTGCTGTTAGAGCGATAACCGTGTTCGCTACGCTTTTTAGACTCGCTACGGTCGACGAGGCATAAATACGTAGTACTTGCGCGTCGTCAAGTCTGTTAAAAAGCTCCTCCTTCTCCTCCTCCTACTTCTTTTCATCGTTCGTCGATACGGTAGGAGTGTTACGTACTTACGTTTAGTATTATACGTGTCTTGTCCATCGGAAATTCGAACTTACCTTAACCTTCTACCAACGATAATGACGTTAGCAGTAATTAAGAAAGAAGAAGAAGAAAGAGGAGGAGGAGGAAAAGGTGGAGGTGAATGAGGTAGAGAGAGAAGAGCTTAGGGTTCGTCCGTTAGACTTGACATTCGCACGTGGAGATCGTAAGTAAGTGATTGGTTGAAAAGGAAATATTAAGCTGGTTGGTCGGTGCAAATGGCGTTGGCGTCGTTGTGGTGCTGTCGAGAGCCGCCCATTCGACGAAACAATGGTTCGCGCGCATCGACGCATGGGCAGAGAGAATACTGAAAGATAGAAAGAGAGAGAAAGAGAGAGAGGAAGATAACAATGAAACGGTTAGGAGGGCTGGCCATTGTAATAGGCCGACGCGATGCGCTTGCTTGGTAGCATCTATCCCTATTCCTATCCCTCTTTTAACATCGTGGTTGCGAAGAGGATAAGAGAAGAAAAGTGTGTGTGTGTATATGTGTGAGAGAGAGAAATAGAGAAAGAACATATTGTTATCAGAGAGAAAGCACCCCGGCAACTCTACTCGTCGATTTGATTCTGAGCGAGACGGAATGATCATCGTACCTTTGAAATTGTAGAATGTAGACGAAGATAACAAGAAGAGTATAGAAAGTGGGAGAGAAAAAGGAAGATAGAAATAGTAGTATGAGAGGGTAGAAGAAAGCACGTTGTGGCTATAGTTATGTGGCCACACCCCGCCGAGCCAGCCAACGGGCTCTTCGTCGAGCAACGACGAACCACCTGACCGACCCCACAATGGGCAGATCCACTTAGAAAGTACGCGCGCACGATCTATTGTTGCACACCATGCGCACTTGAATGCCGTACGGAACACCAAAAGGGGGTTGGAAGAGCCACGTAAAGGGGATCGTTCATAGACACAAAGAGAGGAAGATAGAAAGAGAGAGAGAAAGAGCAGGTATATGTGAGTTTGCGCGCAAGTACATACTACGTATCACCGTCGATAGGTGTATAACGAGCCGACGAGAAGAGGAGGACTTATTCCACGGTCACGCATTCTTCCTGCCTAGATCCGGCTCGTTAACGCGATTAACGGAGCGTGAGTGATATGCCATCGTGATACATCCATCGGAACGCCTCATCCTAGGGGGAATATATTTCGTCCTGATAATTCGACTTTCACCTCCCCTTTTCAACATTCTTTTCTTGACAAGGAGAAACAATTCTTTTTGTCATTAACAATGTATGATATATATATTTAAAGACAGTTTTATTTTTACCTCAACATTTTCACGTTCTTAAGAATATATCATCTTTATGATATAACCTTGTCTTAATGTTTCAATTTATTTTAATTTCTTGATTTTTTTTATTAATAAAAAATGCTTTGATCGGCGAGTTTTCTTAAGAGGGGAAAAGAAATAAAACTATTTGTAGTAGACATTTAGCGAAATGAAAAAAAAGAAAAACAGCAAATAAAATGTTGATCTTAGTGATATTTCTTTTTCCATGTCAATGTCTCGAAACAGGAGGAATCTCGGGGAGTGCATCTTTGCACGTTGGTGCTCGTCCAATAGACAGATTCGCGGCACTCCTATAGCGACACAAAACCCAGCGACGGCGACCCTAGGCTCTGCTGCCTTCTCCTCGGCAAGAACGGGTCGATACTCGGCAGGCCAGCACCCTCCCTCGGAACCACCACTCGCCCCTCGTCTCTCTCTCTCTCTGTTCCCGCGCAACCCCTTCCATACCTCCGCCCACATACCCATCTTCACCCTCCATCGTAGCGTTCTCTCGTTCCTTTTGCCACCTTCCCCCATCTTCGTCCTGTTTCTCCTCCGACAGACCGAGCACATCTACCTTCGCTCTTACCAACTCTCTTTCTCTCTCTCTCTCTCTCTGCTTCCACCTACGTTTCCACCACCTCTTACACTTTTCCATTCTCTCTCTCTCTCTCTCTTTCTCTTTTTCTCAGTCTATCTTGCTCTTTCGTTTTCTTTCTCTTATCTTTCTCGATGGCCTCGTCCATAGGTGTATCGGTTGATTGATCGTTTATCGATACGAGAGACCATCCTGCTGAGTCCTACCTTCTCTGTCCCTCATCTTTTCTTTTCTCTCTTTTTCTCTCTCTCATCCTTTCCAGTTACCTACCCCATAGTACGCGCATTGCACATTTATAAGGACGTTGAACACAAGCCCTGTGTACCATCTTTCTCTTTTACCTATACTTTCTCTCTCTCTCTTTCTCTCTTACTTCTCTTAAACCTCCGTCATCCTAGCCCTTATTCATCCCTCGAAACTCGAACGGCCGCCACCGGCTAGCCAACGGACTCGTCTGGATTGGTTTTGTGTTGGAAGGGCCATGCTCGATTGATGTCGGTGTGTTTGTAAGCGCACCGGGCAACATCAATGTTTCGACTCGGCCGCCGTCCGCCCCCATTATTTCATCCCCGTCGACCTCTTCCCTCTCTCTGTTAACCTCCCTTCATCTCTCTACCACTACCTCCTCCTCCTCCTACTCCTCTCCCTTATAGAAAATCTATATACGTATATAAACGCGTAGTATATGTACTTCTCTCGTTTCCGAGTTCCTCCCACCCTCTTTTCCTCTTCTACTACTAACACGCACACACACGCACACATACACACACTTTGTCGATCCCAATGCAGAACCGATACTTATTTATATGGGCTTCCGTTTACCATTCACTACATACGTAATTTAACCGGCGACCCTGTGCACTTCCGAAAACGCTCTATCAATTTTTAACGTCGATATACGGATTTATCAACGTTTGTAGTCTTTTACGTATATTTATGTGTAAATATGCAATATGTAAGTTAATAGATACTGTATTGAATATCTTATTCGACTCGGTCTCTAAAGTATTTAAATATAAAATTCGAAATTTTTCTTTACTTCCAATCTTTATAATCAACACGTTATCGCATTAAACAAGTTAACCTGATTTAATCATTTAATTAATTCGATGATGTTATTTTTTTTTCTTTTTTTTAAATATTATCGAACAAACCCGAAACGTCACTTGGTTTATAAATTAACAACTTTAAAATTCTTTGATCAGTTGTATTGGTTCCAAAAGGATGTGTTCCTAGCACCCAAACAGTGTACTACCCTAATCGAGTGGTGGCTCCCAACCGTGACGTTGCATTACGGTGTTGACTGTCCGTCACATATCCCCGAGCTCGAATGACGACGTTTATAAGGTAGTGTCAACAACGGTGGGTAATGATGTGCGGTCCCCATAGTCGCCCACCAGAGGAGTTTAGCAGCGGGTGGTCGGGCACCCGCAACGTATCATCCCGTCACGCTACATTGAACGTCATTGTCCGAACCAAAGTCGCCGTTTATCGCCCAACAGCCAATGTGGCATGCGGATATGGCTATGTACGAAACTAAACGATCTTTTACAATTCCTTTTTGTTTTTATAAAAAGTTCATATTTCTTTCAGATATGTTCTAAAACGTTCAACGTTAACGTAAATTGTAATTAATCTAAAGGTTTAAAAAAAAAAAAAAAACATAGCTTGGAGAAATATTTTGTTAAAAATTTATTTATACTTATTTAAAATAATATATCTTAAATTTGTGATCAATGTAGTTGGAATTATTTTGCTAATATCTTGATCAAATGAACGTATAATATAATTGTTCAACATAACGCGTATGTATTTTATATTTAAAAATTTATTTAAAAATTATTAAATCATTCGAGGAACATAAATTTTAATCGTACGACACGTTAAGACAGTTCTCATGATTTCCATAAAGAATTGTATAGTAAAGTACCGTTAGCCTCTCTACGAATACGTTACAAAGAGAGCAGACATATAGAAGAGAAGGTTAGCATGAGCTGACAAGGGTCGCGTGACGCTCGATCTGCATAATTCGAGAGTCGCTACGTCTCTCTGCAGTCACCCTCGTGATTTAACGAGATTAACAATGAACGGAGGGACGTTTCTGCAATTCACCTTCGGCGTTACACAACCAACCAACCAACGCTCGATCATCTCTGTATCGTCGAGGTATTCGTTGCAACGAGTCGTGTTAAGGAGGGATATGACTGCTGAGTGATTTGCAAAATCGACTAACGTAGACAACGTAGACGACTTCGAGTCTTTACGTATATTCCCATAGATGTTCGGAATATTAATCATCATGATGTTACCAGTTACACCATCAACCTAATATACTAGTATGTATATGCTCATGATATAAAGAATATAATGATGGTGTTTAATCATTGCAAAGTAATTCGTACAAAGTTTTATTGAAAGATCATATTCCACAACAAAAATGTGTCAAAAAGTATTCTTGGTGGTTTCTTTCTCTTTTTATTTTTATTTTTTGATTTAGATTATTATACTTTCATTTCTCGTAGATTATTGAATCGAAAATGGACATTTCTCGTCACCGACATCATAAAATGTTTGACTATGCAGAAAATTCATAAACTTCCAAACGTTTCTCACTCGCTAAGCCTTTCCTTTCCATTTCACTTTTCTTTTTCTTTATCTTTTTTTTTCTCTGTCTCTGTCTCTATTTCTCTCTTTAGTTCTTTCTTCGAGAACGTTGAGAAGTCGGCGTATCGACGTAAATAATGAAAGCGGACAAATATACGCGCCTCTCTTTAGAAACTATGACTTGCAGTACTAAAGGCCGTGCTCGAAGCGCGCGATTCGCTGCGTTACAAATGAGCAAAGTTTCTAGACGGACTCGTTTAGCTCGTTATCTGGCTCTTCTAAATGACTTTCCCTTCGTAAAACGAGTTCCTCGTTGTATTTAAAGAGAATTTCGTTGTACAGAAGCTTCACTCTTTCTCTCTCTCTCTCTCTCTCTCTCTCTCTTTCTCTCTCTTTATCTTTCTTTATTTTTCTTTCTTTTTCTCTTTCTACGAGAGGCTACTACTTCGATTAGCTGCATAATTAAAATAATGCATCAATTTCGATTACATCGTGGATATACATTCGCTGTATACGAGAATGAATATTTAGAAAATTATCGTACTTTCAATTCTCGATATGTTTATCGTTTAATTACGTAATATTTAATATGTGTAGGCATTGGTCATTAATTAATTAAAAGTAGACATTTTTCAATAGTTCTAATTTAAAAAGTCAAATCGATGGTTATCTCAGCTATAATATAGGGTAATCTGTAACTGGTGGTACAAGCGAAAAGGGGGTGATTTTACATAAAAAAATAAATCGAAAATATAGAATAAAAATTTTTCGTTTGAGACTTTGTTTTCGAGAAAATCGTATTTGAATTTTCGTAAAGTACGCGCGCACTTGGTCATGTCTCGTTATAACGAGAGTTATAATATTCATAGAAAATAATAAAATATTATCTTAATAATATACATATATTCATATAAAAAAGTACATATAAAAATAAATTTAAATAAAAATAATATTATATTAATTATTATATATTGATCTGAAGTAATATAATATTATTTCAATTACATATTGATATATATAAAATAATAATATATTATAAATTATAATTTTCATAGGGAATAATATAATATTTGCAATTATATACTCATATAGAATAAAACAATATTATATCAATTACATATTCATATAAAATAATATTATATTATTAATAATTAATATAAGATATTATCAAAAAATTTTAAATTAAGTTTGATATCTTGACGATGAGTTTTTTACCATTCATTAGTAAGAAAACTAGAATAAAAAAAGAAAAATGAGTGTGTTAACAGCACACGGTGTTCCCAAGCGGTCACCCATCCAAGTACTAACCGTGCCCAGTGATGCTTAACTTAAGTGATCGGACGAGAACTTGTGTTTTCATCACGGTATGGCCGTTAACGATAAATTATATTATACTAAATGTACTTCCCTTATACTCACATACGCACACAAACACACACATATACAAAGCTTAGAAGCCAGAAGTAGGGACTACGAAGCAGTGCATAAAGAGGAAACCGAGAATAGGAAAAATTGTATAGCTATATTGTGTCTCATTCTCTCGCAGGCTCAAGCCTATATGTTTGTCTCTTTTTTCTTCTTACTTCCGTTTTGCCACTGCTCGCCACAACGTTACGCCGCGCCGTGTTTTATTTTTTTTTCAAATCACTCCCATTCTAAAGAAGTTTTCATTTCAAAAATTTCTATTCTATAGGCAATTATTAAAACCTGCGATACGCTTGTTTGGTCAAGTGCATTTGCATCGTGAACGTGCTTTTAAAGATACTCAACGTTAGTACGCGGAATCGAGTATAAAGTAAGTAGGGAAATCGGGATGGCGGAAGCGTTAGTGGGATTTCAAGAGGTATTTTAGAACGTTTGATTTTACTTGTCACAACAGTCTCTACTGTTAGTAGAAGTAATAGTATAAGTTCTTTGTAGCGGCAACATCTAATCTTCTTTTAAGCGAAAACCCGTTAGCAAGAAGTTTCTATGAATTACTTATCACTGAATTGTTTAGCATAAAAGTGACACGATGATTTATTATTCTTGCCAATAATAAATTCGAATTAATGTTCATTATACTGATTCAGATATAGATATGATGGTAATGAAATAAGTGATGAGTGTTTTATAAATATTATGTTCTACCTAATCATTTTATTATTAAAAAAAATTTTTTTTTTTTAATATTAATAAAACTTTTATTATTAACAATTTTATTTATAGAGTTATGTTAGACTAATATACGATATATGTATATATATATAGCTTTCTAATATTGGAAGATACACGAGCAGCATATTTAAGTTGGCATAACCCCTGCTGACTAGGATAGTGTTAAAACGTTAGCACGGTTCAACGCTCCCTTTCTTTCTCTTTCATTCGATTCAGTCTACCTTGATTTCTCCACGACATACTTACCTGTTCTTCTTCTTCTTCTTCTTCTTCTTCTTCTTCTTCTGTCCCTCCATTATTTCTTTTTTTTTTTGGAAGGAAACAAAAGTGTCCTGCGATTTGCCGATGCACTTTCGTTGCTGGGATCCCAAGTCCATGAAAGAGGACCACCCGATGCGACGGGCATCCGAATTAATTATTTGTTTTAATATAAAATCCGCAGGATGTGATTTAGGTCGGCGGCACGAGGGCAAGTAGTCGAGCCGAGCTTATAAACAAGCCAACACCGTGGTTCCCGCGAGGGTTCGCCGATGGTCGTTTGCTTTTTCCTCCTTCTGCTTTGAAACGAGCAAAACGATATAATCGAGCTTTTAAGAAGAAATATACAAAGTTAATATTGAATATCCTGGTATGATTATAAAACGTTTTTCTTTTTTTATTTCTTTTTTTCCTTGTCACATTTTTAATATGCATTATATTGAAATTTATCGATTTTATCTACTAACACATTATCGACATAATCGATGATGTGTTTCAAAAGACACGATATATCGGGGTACCTTTGATTCTAATCGAAATAAAACAACCTAACATATCGATTTCTTGACGCGTTAATAACTTTCGTATTTTAACGAAAGTCTAATACTACTCTAACGTATAGAATTAGTCGACTAGAGCCAGCTAGTCAAGTTAAAGCTAGGAGTGGCACGTGCCGCAAAAAAAAAAACGATTTTCATATTTCCTCTCATTCAAGTCTATAATTATACCGATGACTTATTGTACCCGATGTAATATGTCACGTGGTAGTAATGCATTCGAGACGTACGTTCACCGTAGGGTCATTAATTGCTTTAATGCGTGGAATGCAACTTTTTAATTATCCTCTCTTCGTTGGGTTAGATCGCCGCTGTACGCATAAATAAAGAATCTTTTCCTACTAATAACGACTCGTTTGTCTCCCGTTGGTGTACATTTAAGATACCCGGCGACGAGTTAATTATTTTCAGTGCGGTCGTCGCCTTTTGCGAAGAGCTAACACATCTTTCACATGGCAAAAGTTCTCTTAGAGATGGGAATGGAAAAAGACTGTGAGCGAAACGAAGAAGAAGAAGGAATAATATTCAAGAGAAGAAAGGGGAGAACCTAAAATCCGAGTCGACCTCGACTTGGGAATCTCGTTAATGGATGGAAGGTCGCGTGTGTAGAAAGAAGAAGAAGAATAAGAAGAAGAAGAAGAAGAAGAAGAAGAAGAAGAAGAAGAAGAAGAAGAAATGGAAGAAGAGAGTAGTGTTCGAAAGTATTGGTCAGCATCGGAGGTCGGCAGCCCACTAATCACCTCTAATGTTAATATTATGCAGCGACCACAATGCTCTCTACGTGGAACCTCGATAAACTACGAAAGGATTCAGAAGAGATGCATGCACCGTTCGCATGCGATCCTCTTGCTCCTAAGCTATACCTTCTTCTTTACCGTATTTCTCTTTTCTATCTCCTCGTGTTCCTTCAGCAAAAGCTTTTGCTGTATTGTTTTTTTTTTGTTTTTAATAGAAATTAAACGATTCTACCGTTTACCTGTACGAGAATTTTTTCTGTACTTCGGTGTATAGTTAAAATCTTTAAATCTTTTAAATACTATCAGGATGAGGTAATGTGTTGTTGTATGCAATAGGATTTTTAATGAACGATGTGCATGTGCATCGTTCTATTCATTTAGCAACAAAGAAGTTGGAAAATTTGTATTCCCCTATTTTTCCCTTTTAAATAGAAATTACTTCGGACAACTAATAACAATATTCTTCCTTTATTATGTACATACGTATATATATATATATAGGAAGGTTCATAGAAAATACGATTAGGGATCGCGGCTTGTGAGAGTTCATAGATCATCTTGCGGGTTCTGTAATTCAGGAAACTTAACGTCTCTTATACGTCCCGTCCACGAAATCGACTAGATCCATCTTAAAATGAATACCCCGAAGAAATGAACATTTATTTTCACGTCCACGGTAATCAGCATCGCACGGGTAAATGTTAATGGATGGGCACTGACAGTAAATTGAATACACACATCGATTGAAGAACCCGATAGGTTCTATATAGCTCGGTGCCGTTTCGAGTAAAGACGCGGCACTTCATCAAACCACTGACCTATCGACTTTGCCTTCTCGTAAATACGAGAAATGATGAAGAAGGCGACAGTTCGTCTTAGACCGAGCAATTGGAATCTTTTTGATAATTTTTTTTTCTTTTCTTTACTTTTCTTTTATTTCCGAGATATCAACTGCGGGTGGGCAAATTGAAAATTGCTAATGTTCATCGAGCAAGGACGAAGAAAGATAAGTTTACGAGAGAAGACGTTGGCTCGATGAATTATCGAAGGTAATTGTGAGAGTACCGTATAAAAGGCACGTGTAACCGACCTAATGGCTTACGCTAACGTTAATTACAATGCCAGGCTGATTAATCGGACGTCACGTCGCGGTACCGTTCTACTCGATGGATTTCTCCGTTTTGTCGATGAGAAACGACGTTAGGCTAAACTGATACTTTTCGCGAGTGAAGTTACTATCAACGAGAGAAACTGCATAGACTTTGTTAGACGTTAACGTTATTAAGCTAGGGGAAAAATTGTACGAGGGAGAAAACTTTTATTCACTCTTTTTTTATTTCTTTTCTTTTCTTTTTTTTTACCACGTTACAATCGTCATAGCTCGGCAATTAAGTCGCGCGTATTATCCGCGATAATAACGTTGAAAAGAAGAAATGCTAAAGTTTACGGTAGCTTGAACGACGAGTGTAATAGTAGTTGTAATAGTAGTGAAGTAAGGGTGAGAAAACGTAGTTTGTGAAAATTGGGCTACCTTAATTGGAGATAGCGGACGAATCTTTCTTCTTCTTCTTCTTCTTCTTCTTCTTGGAGTTGTTTACAAGAAGAAACGAGGGTTAAGAAAGAAGAAAAGATATGAAAAAAAAAACAAAAAGAAAAGACAAGTCTTCGTGGTGTCGACATAGGTCTTTAAGCCGAATGGGGAAAAGCTTGCATTTTTTTCTGCCATTTCACGCGATCGGGGCGTGAATTACGTGTATTTAAGTGTCCGCCACGGCGTGGGACCTTTCTGACGTGTTACCTGCAGCTACTGTTGCTGTTGCAGTACTTGCTGCTTCTTCTTCTTCCTCTGCTATTGCTGTTTCTGCCACTTTCCGCAAAAGACGGTTGCAACGACGGGGTAACGATCCCTTTGTACTCGTCGACGGGAGGCAAGCTCGACTTTAAGTGAAAACGTCCATTCAGCTAACGACAACGACGGTTTGCGCCCTGAATATATTGCACCGATTGCGAGGGAAAGATAAGTGTGTGTGTATAGCTAAGGAAAAGGAAAGAAAGACTGAGAAAGAGGAAGGGAGGGAGGGATGGAAAAAAGGGAGAGAAGACACTAAGGTCTACCCGTTTCCTCAGTTTTCGAAGTCGAACGAATGAACGAAGTCTTCTTTCCTTTTCTTTTCTTTTCTTTTCTTTTCTTTTCTTTTCTTTTCTTTTTTTTTCTTTTCTTCGACGAGAGAAAGATAGAAGGGAAGAAAAGAAAAGACACGTTTAACACGTTTTCACGAACTAAAGAGTATGGCAATGGAAATGTGTGTTGTATATTCTTTTTTTTTTTATGTTGGTGAGAGCGAGAGAAAGAATTCAACGTCTACCCTCAAACTACCCCATCTTTTTGTATAATATATTACGTTTATTCGATGTGACTTATTCGTTAGGCGTAATAAAAGTTGATAAAGATTCTTTCTATCTCTTTTTTTTTTAATCACAGTGTCTTCTTTTTTTTTTGTAGCCCTTTTCATTGACTTTTGTCAAGCGCAAAACAAACCATACTTCGTATACGTGGTTACATTAAATATATAATATGAAAGGTTTAAGATGTTAAAAGACACGCGAAGCATGCTTGATTCAATCAAGAAATTAACATTGGTTTTTCTTTGAAATGCTTCGTTTGAAACTCTAAACAGAATGTTTATCGAGTAAATGATACCTACGTCATTGAGGAGGATTCATTTTATCGTTCGTTGACTTACTACTTCTTCTCCTTATATAACTTGATTCTTCTTTCTTTCTTTTTTTCTACCCCGTTTCTTTCATTTAGTTTGTTTTCCTTTTTATTTTTTAATTTTATTCTCTTTATTTACGCCATAACGGAAATTCACCTCGACACATTAACATACGTCGAAGTGAAACGGCAATCCTGGTGCTTGTGTATCGAGCAAAGCAACCAACCAACCAACCAACCAACCGACCAACCAAACCAGATTCTCGTCTTGAAACTTTGCAAAAGCGTTGTCCGACGATCAACTCGATGATACTTGTAATCAGTCTCTCTCTTTCTTTCTCTCTTTTTCTGATTCAAAATTGTAACTCTTCCCGATTAAATCGATGCAGTCTTCTTTTATTCTCATGTTATGGTTAGTTGTCGCATTTCCGCATTAAAATTTTAATCATTTAATGATATACATATATATATTTAAAGAAACGATGTTAAATAATTGTCGTCATCTTGTTCTACGAGAATTATAATGAGATCTCTTCCTCCTCCATTTTCTTCTAACTCTTCTTCTTTTTCTTCTTCTTTTTTACATTCTCTGTTACTTAAGATTTTAGTTCGTTACGTTTGTTTTCTTTGTTTCTCTTACCTTTGGTTTTTTTTTTTTTAAACAATAAAATTCATTAACACTCACGTTTTAAGCCGCTTATTCGGTCAGATAGATAAATAGTCTTACAGTTTCTCATGATACTGCTTTTAAGCTCTGTAACGCGTTTAAGAGTTAATAGATGCTTCGTTGTCGTTGTCGTCTTCTTCTTCTTCTTCTTCGTAAGGGACTAGCCCTAGTAGAAATATATTCGCCAAGAAAGAAAGAAAGAGAGAGAGAGAGAGAGAAAGATAGAGAGAGATAGAGAAAGAGTAAGAACGATAAAGAGTAAATAAACGTCTTTCAAGTGGCTCTATTAATAGGATACCAAGCTTATAAGCCGGAACATTCTTTTCCAAGACCAGATACCGGTGCTGAGATATCAGCAGAGCATCGTTTTCAAAAGCTAGAAAGAGCGACGTCGATCCAGAAGCCGATCTTACTTTGAGATAATAACAGGAAGATCTCCCTATGGCGTCGTCCAACGCCATTCTTAAAACTCCATCTTATTTTTTACATATATATACACGAGATATAAACTTAACTAATCACGAAGAATTTCTTGAGAATTTCTTTTCTCCGACCTATAATCGATTATTTTAACCAACATCTTTTTATTATATTTTTCTTTTTGTTTTTGTTTTTTTTTCTTAGGAGTTGGAGGAAAAATGAATGCTCGTGAAAAAAAATTTGTCTTCTTTATTCGACCCAGGTGGTCCCACGCAATGTTTCTTTCATTTATAATCTCGGCAATCGTTATTTTCTTTCGTCGATTATTATTACATTTGCCTTTTTTTCCGAGATAATGGCTCGACTCGTTTGACTTCGATGAATTATCGTTTGCAATGAACTTAATATCTACTTTACAAAATGTATTGTTATATATATATATATAAATATATATATAGAGAGAGAGAGAGAAAGAGAGAGAGAATAGCGTGTAAATTTTAAAGAAATTACGATAAACCATATTGTGTTTATTTTATTGCATCAGAGCAATTAACGTGACGTTAGAGGGACGACAGCTTGTTGCGAAGTATATGGATAAGTAACGGAATACGATGGAAAGTGTGAAAACGATAAAATTATATTTAACGGAAATAATTCCCACTTGCGTGCCATTTACGAGTAATTTATTAAATATTACATTTAAGTACATCCCTTCTCCGGAAACAGCTGTACGATCTCATATGATAACAGTGTCGATATATGGAAGAGAAAAATGATAACGTGTTAGTTTATTCGTTATTCGTTTTTTCTTGTTAGCGTTAATCAGTAAAACTAATGAGGATTTTATAAAAAAAAAAAAATTAAAAAAGAATTAATTAAGATTGTCCATCACTGGTATACTTGAAACGTATATGACTTCATTGATGGGTATGAAGAAATTTAAACTACAAGAAAAACAGCGTCCCTTCGTTGAGCCTATCGTAACGCTTTATAAGCTTGTATTAGTTCAACCCCATTTTATACTAACCCTAGCAATTGGATTAGTGTGGGATTAAGTATTAGTGTTCGTAATCTGAATCTAAATTTGTTTGTTTGTTCATATTTTGACGAATATTTGTCATTGTGGTATGCATTACGCACTGACATGAGCTTTATTTCATTTATTATAATGCATTTCTAATCGTATTTTTAATAACATTTTTTTTGTAATATCCAATTATGAAATATGCTCCTGTAGTTTGAGTGATAAGCCCTGGAACACCCTATAAATATATTTGACATCTTAAATATAGATTTGTGATTAACAAGATTTTGTTTCACAAATGATTTTAAAAAATTATTAAATATAATTATATATATATTGTATAATATATTACTTTAGTTGTCACAAAAAAATTAATTCGTATTTAATAATATTTAACAATAAGAGGTAGAATTTGCAGTCCTTGTTTAAAATGGTTTCTAGTATATTATTAAACAAGGGTAAACACATGACACCGACACATTTACTTCTCGGGGTTCTCTCACATACCGTCACTATGCAAAAAGACTACAACACTAAAGAATATACCCTGGGGCATCTCTGACACCTTAGCTCAACCATGTTTTTAACTGGTATATTAATATAAGTACCTACCAGTTGCTATAATCGACTGCTAAGGCTAATGATTATTGTGTAAATCATTCAAATAAAAAATACAAGTGTATAATCATAGTTATGTACCAGTATTTCAAATGTTTCACCAAATGTGTTAAACTCCACTATGCAAAACGGTATTTTGATCCACTACCTTGAGTTTGAGGTTTCCATGTAACCAAACGTAACATCGAAATTATTTTATATTCTAAGTATGTTTATTAAAATTATTTTATTTAAATTATTTGTATAATTAATAGATTGTATTTTAATGCTAGGTATAAATATAATAAATATTAATAAATTTAATTTTAAAAAATTATTAAATATTACACGTATGGAAAGGAAAAACAATTAAATTATAGCAACTTGTAAGAATTGTGAAAAATATTGATTCGAGAACTGTTAAAATCAGCATTTTTATTGACATTTCAGTTATCCAATAATTTCTTTAGGATATTAAACATTTTAACAAAAATTCAAAAGAATTGTCTCGTTACTTAAAGTTTCAATCCTTAAAAATGAGACATTTATTGAAGTTTTAAGCAAAGAATTAGGTTTTGGTGTAAACCATTATACGAAATAAAGATAAACAGAGCGTCCGTAAGTTGGAAAAGCAAGCTTTTGAAGTTTGATGCAGTCGAATGATAAAAGGGTTGTTAACCCTTTACTTATTTAGAAATCACGAGAGAGAAATGACCGTTAATTTAGGTCTATGAGACAAACAGTACATAGTTAACGAACATTTATTAATAGAGGTGGTTGTAGATGTCAGAAGGCAAGCTTCCCTCTATCAGAAGCGAGAGCTTTGCTTGCTCGCTCCTGTTACTGTTGCTGCTATTGCTGCCTGGAGCAATAGTGCTGCGTCTACATATTTACACGTATTTCGCAAACAGATGGCTATTTAACCGGGCTAGTAATTGCATACGTAGACACCGTGTACTGGCGAAATAATGAAAATCTATTAGTTCTTTTTATTTTGTTACTTTTTTCTCTTCCATTTAATTCGTCATTCTTTTATTAAACTAGCAACGTGCCCATTATATTCACTCTATAAAAATGATGGAAGAGAGGCAGAGGGGGATTAAATCTCAACGAAGAACCGGTAAAATTAAAACAACATTTTCTTTACGCTATGAGATAATATCAATTCGATCGTATAATATAATAGATCGATTATTCGAACAAACGCGTGACAACTTGCTGTAATAAAAAAAAAAAAAAAAAAAAAAA
>NW_015149004.1:0-16765 GCF_001465965.1 Polistes dominula
TTCAGGGAGCAAAGTGCCACATTCCCTCCCGCTTGAATGTAGTAACAAATAAGTGCGCGTGCTTCAATTTTTTAGCGCATGCGTACTAGTTTCTTAACCTTAAAATGTTTCAATTACTGCGCATACTTATATATATTATATATTATGATATATAATTAATGATTTTAATGATAACATGTGTTGTCTCATAAATTTTATATTTTCTTTACTTTTAAAAGTTCTAAAGATATTTGTTTAGTTAAATATTACAAACATAAATAGGTTACTACGTATAAATTTAATTATTTTCTTGATTATGAGAGTTGTATTTGTTATTATTTATTATAATCTGTTTAACCTCACAATTCTTGAAAGTGACAAAAGGTGTATTAAAGGTCAAAGAATCAATCATTTCGTTCTCGATTTGAATTTCATTTAAATGCTTTTTTTTGGACTCACACAGACTTACACACACAACCTTTTCGATTTTCAACACTCCCCACAATAATAATAATTTATAAACTCCCTATTTAATTAATTAAATTTTATTTAAAAAAATATTTTTTAAACTTATACAATAATTTATATTTTTAATAGAATCTAATTTTATATTTTATTTTATTTTTATATTTAAATTTTTTTAAAGTGGGGGGCTCCGCCCCCTCAACCCCCGCCGGGGCTGTGCCCCCGGACCCCCCTGATTTTTTTTCTGGGGGCTTCGCCACCAGGCCCCCACTAGGGGTTTCACCCCTGGACCCCTTGCTTGTTGTTAAATTTGCATAATCTTCGCAAAATGTATTAATTGACAACAAATAAAATAGTATATTACATACCTAGGACAGTATAGTAAGAAAGCGGCAACTTCGTTTTACACAGCGGGAAGAGAGGAAGACGGAAAGCGGCAACTTCGTTTCTTACAGGTGCAGCGGGAGAAAAGTAGGGACTTTTCGCCCGGGAAGAAAATTAATATATTATTATTTAATTACAAGCGAACTTTCGATACCGGTGTGAGAAAAAAATGTATACTTTTCTCCCTAGGTGAGTAATATACTATTCTTATAACACAATTTTCCTTTTATTTTATATGATAAGGTGGAAGCACGTGTTTACTCAATCAGAAGCAGTGAAGCCAGATCGAGGAACATTTCTACCCCTTCTCTCAAGTCCAGCACGCTTCGCACACAACAAAATTTACGTGTCGGTGTGTCGGAAAACCGAAAGAAGCCGAGGGAAGCCGAGGTAGCTGCGCGACAGAGGAAAAATAATACCCCCACCACGCGCCGCGGAAAAATACATTGACACAAACACATTTGAACAATGTGTAAAACAATGGTTTGTATAATAAACGCAGAATAAAGAATACTGCATAGAATTCAACATTGCCCACACATACCTAATATGACTTTAGAAATCAAATTGTATAACTCTGATATATGTTTCGTCTTATAAATGTTTCTGAGTAGTGCAAATGTGTGGTATATTAATGTAATTTACTTATCTTCTTTCTGGACGCTACACCTTATATAATTAAATGCAAATCGTATAAATAAATATGAAAATGTTACTGACATCATGTTTATTTACCGTCACAAGATAATTATTTACAAATACATTATAACGCTTATCGGTAATTATCTACGATAATTTTATTCATTTATCACTCCGACGATCCAACGATCAGAATATGTTACCTATTTTATCGTTGTAATATAAAATTTTTTATTGAGAAGACACAGTGCGTATTGAATAAAGTAAGTGTTTTTTAATAATTTTTTTCTATTTAATTATTATCTTTTTTTTATATTAAACAAATAAGGAATTTCATTCATTGTTTCAATTCAATTATAGTATTTATATTCCTTATAAATTACATTACTGTAATAAACTTCGATGTGAGAATTATATCTCATATATCTTATATAATCTTATATATATACATATATATTAACCAAAATTTTGACTCTATCCTACTCATCATTTAAATATTTCATAATTTTTATTAATTCATAATTTATTAATCTTTAAAAAATAATTAAAGCCGATTAAAAAATAATAATCTTCAATTAATGGAAATAATTAGGTTATTTTTACATCATTCGAAAAATTTTATGTAGTCAGGTTTGATTTCACACATTATCAGCTCGAGATAAAAAAGTTAAGATAAAATAATTGTCATTTCCGTTCCTCATTTTATACTGATGAGCTATTTTACAAAGAGGCGGATAAAATTGAGTAGACGCCCCAAACAACAAAAATTATGGAATTCTCAAACTACAGTTAGAAAAAATGTTTCAAAAAACTCTCATTACGATATTAACAAAATAGAGAAATTGAAAAATTCATATCACAACACATTAACTGAATTTTTTAGAAAAACGTAATTTTCTACGGCCTATTATAAAAGGAAATTTGAAAACCTCGAGATCGTGTCAAGGCTCTTTAATATTCCAAAGTGATACACAACCGCTTAATACGCTACTGTGCATTTTTAACAAGTTTAGCATTGATAATATAGAACTTATTTGATAATATCACTGGAATCACTGATAATTTAAAAAATCACTGATATTTTATAAAATACTTTTTCTTATTAAAAACAATCATTTAATAATTTTATAATGATTAAATAATGTTGCCTTGTTAGATAATTTTTTAATTATTGACATTAAATACTTATTCATAAATACAGTCTACTGACTATGCTCTTGTTGCATATTACGAAAACGACATCTCTCAGTTCTTTAGCGACTGACTTAACAGACAGATCTATAGAGTCATTCATAAACGTTGTGTATTTAATGTGAAAAGTCATTTTTTACAATTGTGATAGCATTTTAAACGTATTACTTGAATTGCAATTTCAATATCTTATTTTCATCCATTAAATCAATAAATGATATATGATATGTATATCTAATCTTATTGAACATCTGTTCAGTGAGATAATTATATTCTTTGATTGGGTTGTACCATTGTACTTATTCATTTTTCGTGCGTCATCTTTGAACACGATTACATAAATAATTATAGAAGTTTGATTTATTAATATTTCTTATTTAACAGACGTAATGTTTTTCACTATCTTCTTGGGACTAGTTTCATTTTTATTTTTATTACACTGCTCTATAAAATACCGAAGAGTAACAAGAATTCTTGAAGCACTTCCGGGACCAAAAGCATATCCAATCATAGGAAATTTGCTTCAACTTCAAACAAAACCTGGTAAATTTTAACAAAAGTAAATATTTTGTCTAGAAAATATATTTGTTCTATTATAATTCCACCTATACGACGTAATATAATTCTCATTTACCATTGATATTTTTGCCATACTTTAGATAAACTTTTCGAAGTATTATGTAAAACGGACGCGGAATATTATCCAATCTATAAATTATGGACCTTTTTTATCTCAACGGTAGTTTTACTTCATCCGGAAGACATCGAGGTAAAATTGTTTTCCAAGTTATAAATTAAAATTTTACATTTACTTTTATAACTCTTTTAGCCATCTAACTTAACGATTGATAGTAATTAAAATTATTCCTTCTTTATGATCTAATATAATTTGTAATAATTTTTTAAGTCAATACTAACTATACTATTATCGGAAACCAATTGTCGAAAATATAACAATCATTCAAAATTAATAATTTACAAACTTACATTAAATTGTCATTAAGTTTAGTCATAATTGTTAAAAAAAACCATATTTTATAAAAAAAGAATGTGGATATATATTTATACAAATATATTTTAACTAAAGGTGCTTATGAAGAGTCACAAGCACATAACAAAAAGTATCGCTTACAAATTAATAAGGCCATGGCTATCGACCGGATTGGTAACAAGTACAGGTAAACAATTTTTTAAAATCTTGATTTTATAAATATATAATATTATATTTCAAGTTAAATTTAACTCGACAGGAGCAAAATGGCAGCATCGAAGAAAAATTTTAACTCCCGCTTTTCACTTTACTATCCTCAAACACTTTATAGTCACTTTAAATGATGAGGCGCGGTACCTTGTATCATCAGTGAAAGAACAAGGAAAGGGAACTCCAATTATTAAGAATCTAGAGGAACTACTGACCGAGCATACGTTAAATGCGATATGTGGTAAATTAAAGAATATTTCTTTACGTTATAATAATCATAAAAAATATAATTATTAACAAAAAGAATATTTACAGAAACTGCTATGGGCACATCTTTACAGGGGAATGGCGAACTTGAGTTTAAATATCGCAAAGCCGTTCATGCTATGCTCGGTATTGTTCCATTCAGGTAATTATTTATGATTTAGTTAAAGATAAATTTTATGAAGAAACTATGCTAAAAAGAATAAAAAAACATGCTATCATTTATTAGGAGTGTAAGACCTTGGTATTTATTGGACCCCATATTTGCATTATCACCAAAAGGACGATTACAAGAGGAACTATTACAAACGTTGCACGGTTTTACGAATAAAGTATGTATAGTATATTCCTAACCTGCGTTCTAAAAAAAGTCATATCAATTTCAAAAATTATTATTGTTATTTTAGATAATTGCAGAAAGAAAAAGTTTTCACGAAGAAACTAATGGAAAATATTTAAAAAATTTGGAAGAAATTGAAGAAAATATCGACGGATACGGCAAAAATTACAAAAGTATTTTAATTGCTTTAGAATGATAATTCATATTCGCAATAGAAATATAAATCGAATGTTTTTATCATAGATCCGATGCACAAGAAAAAACTTGCCATGTTAGATTTACTAATAGCAGCTTCTTGGAATGGAAATCAAATCGATGATGAAGGAATCAGAGAGGAAGTGGATACATTTATGTTTGCAGTAAGCTTCAGTATATTTATTTTTTTCTAATATTAAGATGAAATGAAAATAATTTAGAAAAAAAATCTCCGTAGGGTCACGACACTACTGCAACGGCATTGGTCTTTCTTCTGAGTCTTATAGCTAAACATAAAGACGTTCAGGTGACGTTTTTAGCATAACAATGGATACAATATTTAATAACAACTATGGATGTAAATTATAATTTGTTATAATTATATAGAATTCTTTTAATGACAATTTATGTTATAGGAACGTATAAGAGAAGAAGTGAATAGTATTATGAACCAAGAAAATTATCAAATGACGATGTCAGAGCTTCAAGGATTTTCATATTTAGAGAGATGTATAAAAGAATCTCTTCGTTTATACCCAAGTGTTCATTTCGTGTCTCGTTATTTAACTGAGGATATGCAGTTAAGTATGTAACATAATCATCGTACATTCTAATATATGCATTCATATTTTATCATTTTGATGAAATAATCCTAATTATAACATTTTCAGACAAATTTTTAATCCCAGCTGGTACGAATGTTCGAGTTAACATCTTTCATTTACACCGAAATCCAGAATTTTGGCCCAATCCTGATGTTTTCGATCCTGATAGATTTTTACCAGAAAATATTAGCAAACGTAATGCGTACTGTTATATTCCATTTAGCGCAGGATTAAGAAACTGCATTGGTAAGAATACTATACATAAGAAGATTATACATAAATTCAAAAAAGATTTATATTCCAATATTACCTTTTTTTCTAGGTCAAAAATATGCAATGTTTGAAATAAAACTAATGGTTGCCCACATATTACATAATTTTTATTTAGAACCAGTAGAGGAATTGGACAACATTAAATTGATAGGAAATATTATTTTGCGACCAGCAACACCACTTCGTGTCAAATTTATTCCAATTTAATCAGAAAAAATTAAATTTCTGTTTTTTCTATATAACATAAAATATATTATATAAGACTATATAAGATAGAATATATAAGATAATATATATTAATTCTAATATATATATAAGATATACTATACTATATAAGATAAAATATATTAATTTTAATATTATTTTAATTTAACAATTAGTTAGTCGTTGAGTAAAGTGTTAAAATTGTAATTACTTGTGAGATATAAGATTATAATTAAAATTATGACCAGAAATTTTCAATAATAATAAGGTCTGAAAGTTTACAAAGCATACAAAGCATATACAGTGGGTGTAGAAACACCAGTGAAACATGGTGAAGGTTCTGTAATTGTTTGGGACTGCATGAGTGCAGCTGGTATTGGCATGACCATGATAATCTTCATTTTGCAAAAAATTACTTACAGTACTACCGGATATATCAATATTTGAATTATTTTTAAGATGTTCGACTATTTTATAGTACTTATCCTTGGATTCTGTTTTCATTCTTGTGATAATTCGTCCAGTGTACTGATTAATTTTTCGTAGACGTTCATTTCTTGAGTTATTTTGCAGTTCTTTCTTAATCTATACCTATCAATGATACTTCCTATAGTAGATCGAGTTCTGTTTTCTAATTCGCGATACAGATATCCCTCCAACAACACGGTTTCTCCTAACACAGTTTCGCAATAACACGATTCATAATTGCGGGAACCCTCCTACAACATGGCATTCTATAAAACTGTTTTCTTTCAAAAAACCTTTGTACAACACTGTACTTCTAAAGCCGCGGCGAGGCTTGCCATCTTAACGATACAGTGTTGCTGAAAGTATTTCTTTTTATTTCCAAAGCCTGAAAACAAAAGTGTTTCACGCTATTGTGAACTGGAAATATCAACGTTAAATGCGTGTTGGAAGAAGATATGGCCCTCTTCAGTTGAAATAGAAAACGTGCGTGAATCGACACAAAATGAAATTGGTGACATATTAGAACTTGCTAAATCAATCGGAGGCGAAGGTTTTGTAGATATGGCTATTGAGGACGTTCAAGGTTTATTAGTGGAAGAAAAAGTTGACGAAGCAGATTTGATGGAAATGATATCCGAAACTGAAAATTAAATCGATCCTGAGGACACTAGCACTGATGAAGATTGTGCAATTAATAATTTAATATTACAAAAATTAAAAGAAATCCTAAGCTTAACTGAAAATCTCGAGTCATTTGTGTTGAATGCAGACCCTTCCGCAGAAAGAAGCCTAAAATTCAAAAGAGAGCATCAAAACTGTCTAGCTCCATACTGAAAAATTTACAATGACCTGGTAAGAAACAACAAGCAAAGTAAAATTACAGATTTTTTAAAGAGGGAAGAAGATGCAAGAAGCTTAAGTGAAGAAAAACGTTCTGAAAATGAAGACGATATCATTCCCCGAAAAAACGTTCTCGGTTGATTAAACTGAGCAGTGATGATGAAGAAATTTATTAAATTAAAGTTGCATTAAATTAAAATAATATTTTTTGTTTTATATTGTTCATAAATTTATATTTTTAATAAAAATTAAGTTGGTCATTAAAAAACACGGCATTTTCTAGGAACCTATCTACCGTGTTGTTGGAGGGAGACCTGTATTTGTAATGAACTTTTACATTGATTATGTAAATTAACCTATTTTTTAAGATCCGTTCTAATTTTGTCCTCCCATCTGCAGCTCGGTCTACCTAGTGGTCTTTTCCCGTTCGGTATATCGACCAAAGTTCCAGTATTAGGCACATTCTGAAAGCTTATTTGCAGCCCAAATTCTTTTGTTTTAACTATTAGTTATGTCGCATTATTAACTAATATCTTTTTATTGACCTCTAGCAAAGCAATATCGTCCGCGTATATAAGAAGTTGTGTTGCCCCTTTCAACTGCAGACCACCTTTACTTTTTTGCAGTTCTTTGACAGCAAATTGCAGCACTAAATTGAACATAAGAAGTGACAATGCGTCCTCCTGTTTTAACCCGTTATGAATACTAAAAGCTTCCGACATTTGATTACATATTCTCACTTTAACCTTCGTTTCCTTTAAACAAACTTGAACCAGGTTAACACTTTTGTGTGATACGATATTAAAAAATGATATGATATTCCAATGAGAAATGAAAATGGAAATAGAAATAGATTTTATTTATTTATAATTTTACAGTGGTAAAATAAGGATGCAAGAAATACAATAAATACAAGCTTTTTTTTATAGATTATGACTGCCATTTAGCAGAAAAAAGAAATATATAATAAGTATACAAAAATTATTTGAGAACAATCCTTACATCGCATATTAAAATTAATTTTATCTTGATACAAAGTGTATAAACTAAAAATTAAATTTAAATAATTCTTGTTTGCTCCGTATAGAATCTATAAAATTATAAAAATTATTAAAGAACATTATAAAGTAATTAGTTTCTTTATAGTCTAAGAGCTGGCTACATAAAAATGCTTTTATCTGGTTAAAGATTCATTTCTATTGAAAAAGGTACCTTTGGTATAGCTGAACATAAATCTGCAAGTCTGCCATCGCAAAACTGAGGCCTAAAGCGGGGGGGTACGATTGAAGACGTGAAATTTAGGTGTGAAAAAAATCATAAGGTACACGGATTTTAATTATGGAAAAAGCTTGTATTTATATTAAGGAATCGCGAAAAAATATTAGCAGACAGTTTGCTCGGGGTTAAAGTGCCGCCAGAGCGCGCTAAAGGGGTGTAAAAATTAATTTAAAAAAAATCACAAGGTTCATGAACAAAAACTGTTTTATTTTATTATTTAAACATTAAGAAAACAATTTACTAAATGGCAGACAAAAATTTGGGGGCTAAAGCCTTGGCAGACGGCTTGAAAAAGCGCGCTATAATAGCTTACATAACATAAAAACTTTCTAAAACATTTCTTGAAAAGTATTAAACCTTTCAAAAAAGTTTCTAAAAAATCTTTCTACAAGGTGAAAATGTCCAGGTTAAGAGACTTGCAAAAGATTACTCTATCAGTAAAATATTTTCGAAAATATTTTATTTTCATNATATGGCGTCCAAGAGTTTAGTTGTATCTTGTTAATAAATTTATATATTTTTGTTACTTTAATTGACGACTATCGCGTAAATCTCCAGATCAACCTTTTCCGTTAACCTTGTTCCCCACACCGTCGCTTCGTTGCCTCGCCATCTACCGATTCGTTGCCTGAACCACCCATTTCTTTTCAAATCACTCCCTATTCTAAAAAAATTTTCACTTCAAAAAAATAGGAGAAAAAATAGAAAAGTACATATTGCTGGCTGTGGAGATAAAAGACATGTGGCATCAAAATAAGGTGGAAACAATACTTATTATAATGTCAACCACAGGACACATACCCAAAATTCTACACCAGTACATACGTGAAACCCAATTACATCCGAACATATACATACAGCTACAGAAATCAGTTATTATCGGCACATGCTCTATAGTTAGGAAAACACTCAATACACAATAATACAAAGGGATAAGAGAGCACGCTTGACTGAGAAGTCCACGAGATTCTCTATAAAAAGGCCGGACCGAAGTCTGAAACGAAAATGATAAAAGAATAATAATTACAATTATGAAATTTTGTATATAATAAAATGTCATTCCACTATAGCTATTTTGTTTCCTTTATTAACCCTTCTGCATCGTAGTTCTAAACACGCGAAGTTCGTAAAAAATCCGACTGCTTATAGTTCACCACTGCAAAAAACTATAAAGAGGTATAGGAAATTGGTAAAGAGCTTTTATTGATTATTATATTTGTGATGTAAAATGAATGGTGTTATACAAACAAATCACTCGAACAAATATTTCAATTCCGGATTTTAAGATGAAGTTAACAATGTATTTAAGCATTTAATGAAATATTCTGATGATGAAGATATTTTATCAAGTAATTACGTACACAAACCCCACGGCAGTCAACGTGTTAAAATTTGGTAACATATTATTAAAATATTATATGAACATTTTATGAAAAAAAAGAATATATTTTTTACGATTTTAAAGATATTTCCCCCCTTAATACATTGCAGTGGATGCATACTATCTTACATGTATAAACCAATTCCATATTTTATAAATATTCTAAAAAAAAACATTCATACTCAAACTCTACACAATTTAAAAGTGTGATTTATTGATATTGGAAAGAAAGAGAGAATGTTTAACCAGTTAAGTGCGTTCGACGTGTATACACGTCAGACCAAATCTCTACTGAGATGCGTTTGACGTGTATATTCGTTGTGTAAAATAAAAAATTACCATTCATTATAAAAACTCGAAATCTCAATAAAATGTAATCAGCATATTATTTGGTGGTATGTTCCCTTTATATTACCAATACGACTTCTATGTATTTTATTTATATTTATTTAATTTATTTTTATTTATAAGATGTGCATTTTTTTGACTCAGATATCGTTGATTGTTCTTTCTCTTTCCTTCTTTATATTAAATTAATAAAGAGAATCGAGTTTTAGATAAATATCATTCTATTATCTAAAATCTAATATATATTTATAAAATATTTCATAATTTTTATTTTTCACCATATTTAATGGACTTTCAAAAAACTCCGGCCTATGTTTCATCTTATAAATAATTTTTGAGTACTGTATTTAATAGATGTTCTATTACATCAATATAATGTATTAATCATTACACGTAAAAACCATATTTTTATCACGATTATTTTTCACACCATTATATAACTTACGATATACTTGAGATAAAAATGTCAAGATTAGAGATTTTTCATTTCCGTTCTACAATTTACTTTGCACATCATGTGATTTTACACTGATATGCCTGTATTTTGAGAGACGGACAAGGTCAAGAAGAGGCCCCCAACGATAAAAATTTTAACAAAATAAAAAAATTTGCAAAAAAACTCTCATTAGAATATTAAAAAATAGAAAAATAATTGAAAAATTCATATTTTTAATTCACATTAACTAAATTTATTAGAAAAAAGTAATTTTCTTCGACCTCTTATGAAAAGAAATTGGAAAACCTCAAGATTATTTTAGAATCTTTTGATATTCCAGAATGTCACGAAACCTCTTAATATGCCATTGTGTATATGTATTTTCAACAAGGTTTTTTAACATAAAACTCATTTGATTTCTTAGAAAAGCACTGTCATTTCATAAAACACTTATTTTTAAAAGAAAAAAATCATTTTAATTCGAAATAACATTAATTTGTTAAGTAGTCTTTTTATTATTCACAACAAATACTCATCTTTAAATACATATTATCATTTGATCATGCTCATGTTGTCGATTACGAAAACGACGTCTTTCAGTCCTCTACTGACTAATTGACTTAGCAACCAAATCTGTAGAGTTGATCATTCCTAATATAGATAACATTTCAAACGTATTTATATATTTAATTTGAAAGGTGAGCTTTTTCAGTTGTGATAGTATTTCAAGTGTGTCGCTTGGATAGCAATTTAAATATTATATTTTTCGTCAGGTATATCAATAAGTGGTATGTCTATATTCATCTATTTTTTAAATCTAACTTCATCTTACATCTGATCAGTATAATTATTATATTAGTTAATTACCTTTTTTACATTCTCCTTTACTTTTCTATACCACCTTCTCGCACTTATTTCAATACTACCAGAAAAGCTGTGGCTTTTTCTCTCAAGTACACAGCACAAGATTTTTGTCTTATTTCCTCAAACGTGTCACATATCCATATTGCTAACAGTGCCCACATTGTTTAAGTTTAGCAATAGAGTTGGGACAAACTAATTTAACGTAACAAGGCAATCATCTAATTATTCTTGAAGATTATATTATATCATTGTATACATTTGTTCTCTTTGTGTCATCTTTGAATACGATTAAATAAATAATTAAAACAGGTTAATCTATTAATTATTTTATTTAACAGACACAATGTTTTTTACGATCTTCTTGGGATTGGTTTCATTTTTATTTTTATTACACTGCTCTATTAAGTACCGAAGAGTAACAAAAATCCTTGAAGCACTTCCGGGACCAAAAGCATATCCAATTATAGGAAATTTGCTTCGTTATCAAATTAAAAGTGGTAAATGTTAACAAAAGTATAAAATTTATCTAAACGAAAAATATCTTTTATTGTAATTCCTTCTACATAATATAGTAATTTTAACTTACAAAAACACATTATTCATTCTTTAGATAACCTTTTCGAATTAATTTATAAAACGGACAAGGAGTATTATCCAATTTACAAAATATGGACTTTTTTTACCACAACGGTAGTTTTACTTCATCCAGAAGATATCGAGGTAAATAATTATAAAATGTAAGAAATATAAAAATACTTCTTGTTCTCTCAAAATAATACTAAACCTATCACTATCAGTAAAATGATCGGTTTTAAATTGTAAAATAAAATAATAAATTTATTGTTTTTTCATTTTTTTTTTTTTTTTAATTATCTTTACGATAAATAGTAATGAAAAATATTTTTTTTTTTACTACCTAAGAAATTTTATATTGATTTTTTCAATAAAAACAAATTTACAATTAAATGAATTTAGTATATAAATATCTTTTAACTAAAGGTACTTATGAGGAGTCCCAAACACATAACAAAAAGTGTCTTTTATAAATTCTTAAAACCATGGCTATCGACCGGATTGATAACAAGTACAGGTAAACAATTTTCGAAAAAGCAAAATGTGTTAAATATAATAAATTACATTTAAAATTAAATTTAACTCGACAGGAGGCAAGTGGCAACATCGAAGAAAAATTTTGACTCCCGCTTTTCACTTTAATATTCTCAAACATTTCGTAGTCACCTTAAATGAAGAGGCACGTTATCTTGTGTCATCATTGAAAGAACAAGGAAACGGAAATCCAATCATTAAGAATCTAGAGGAACTACTGACCGAGCATACATTAAATGCGATATGTGGTAAATTAAAGAATATTTTTACACATATAATACTAATAAAAAATAAAATTATTTACAAAAAGATCATTTGCAGAAACGGCTATGGGTACCCCTTTGAATGGAAATGGCGAACTTGAGTCTAAATATCGCAAAACCGTTCATAGTATGCTCGGCATTGTCCCATACAGGTAATTATTTATGTTCTGGTTAAAGATAAATTTTATGAAAAAATTATGCTAAAAAGAATAAAAAAACATGCTATCATTTATTAGGAGTGTAAGACCTTGGTATTTTTTTGACACCATATTTGCATTATCACCGAAAGGACGATTACAAGAGAAACTATTAGAAACGTTGCATGGTTTTACGAATAAAGTATGTATAGTATATTCCTAACCTGCGTTCTAAAAAGAGTCATATCAATTTCAAAAATTATTATTATTATTTTAGATAATTGCAGAAAGAAAACGTTTTCACGAAGAAACTAATGGAAAATATTTAAAAAGTTTGGAAGAAATTGACGAGAATGTCGGTTTTTCCGATGAATACGATGAAAATTACAAAAGTATTTCAATTGCTTTAGAATGATAACTCATATTCGCAATAGGAATATTAATCGAATGTTTTTATCATAGATCCGGTATATAAGAAAAAACTGGCTATGTTAGATTTACTGATAGCAGCTTCTTGGAATGGAAATCAAATCGATGATGAAGGAATCAGAGAGGAAGTGGATACATTTATGTTTGCGGTAAAATGTAGTATTTTTATTTGTTTCTAATACTAACACTTTATCTACCGAGCATTTCCTGTTACTAGTCGTAAGTATCAGTCTAGTCGGACGTGAAATCGTCCCATTTATATTTGTTTTATAGTGTTCACTAACTTCATTGCGTCTATTTCAAAGCATTCTCTTAATTAATGAACGTCCGATCTGTTCTTAAATAAATTATTTTATATGTATATAGTAATAGTAGTATATTAATAGTAGTAAACAATAAAAATTTTTATTTCGTCTTTGAACTATCTAAAGTTTAAGTAAGTACTACTCAACGATAGTTTGCAAAATTTAGGTCAGGTGACACGAAGCTTAAAAATAACTTCGCACCGAATGACCAAAGGAGATTGATGACGGTATTTAGAGAGCTTTAGACGGTACTGAACTACTATTGAAAACGAGGGAGATAGGGGATGAGTTAAGCATTAATCACATAATAATTGAAAACCACCTATTCAAGCTTGACTTTGTCTATAAATGATGTCATTGAATTCCCCATGAATTAAGTGAAAAAAAATTTAAACTATCAAATTTTGATTGCTTCTTCTTTTCATATTTGACAATAATTTAAGCCATCTTAAATCACCTGTTAATTGGTAACAAAGAGTAGATTGTATATGACAATGTAGTGAGGAATAAAATCAAAATATTACCAATCAGTTCGCCTACTACTTTTACGAAGTTCTATTTGCAATAAAAAAAGCTAATTTTTTGCATTTGATTAGATTGTTGTGGTCCTATCCATTAAGAGCTGTTGCAAACTGATAAAACTGTCATAGCAGACCTATATTGTGATTAAAAAACTCGACTCGATATAAAAATATGTGAACTTCGTTCAGCACTGTATAACTGAAAAAGTGTAGTCTTCCAATATGACAATACCAGACCTCACGTGACTTTAAAGACGGTAAAAAAACTCCAGGCTTTTAGCTATGAAAATTTTTCACATCACACGCCATACTCACCTGACCTGGCATCATCTAACTACCTCTTTTTCCTCTCATTGCAAAATTTTCAGGAAATTCATAAGGCATTGGTAGATTTCTTTGCTACAAAGGGTAGGATATTTTATATATATATGGCATAAATAACCTTATTGATAGATAGAAGAATGTCATAAACAGCAGTAGTAAATATTTCATTAATTAATTTCATTTATAAGCTTAATATAGGAATTTGAAATTTCCTTAAAAGAACGACAAAACTTTCTTACATAATAAATATATATTCTAATAAGAACAGTAAAAAAGACATGATAGGCTAGTAAAAAAAAACTTAAACCGATAAATCGGCTAGCGGTCGATACAGTGTTAAGATGGAATGAAAATAATTCACGAAAAAAATCCTTATAGGGTAACCACACTACTGCAATGGCATTGGTTTTTCTTTTGAGTATTATTGCTAAATACAAAGACGTTCAAGTAAGTTTGTAATTATAAAAATTGATGTCATTTTTATTAAGAAAGATGCAGTTTAAAAATCATTAGTTATGATTATCTATAATTGTTCTAATGAATATTTGCGTTATAGGAACGTATAAGAGAGGAAGTGAATAGTGTTATAAACAAAGAAAATTCTAAAATAACGATGTCGATGCTTGGAGAATTTTCATATTTAGAAAGATGTATAAAAGAATCTTTACGCTTATACCCAAGTGTCCACTTTGTATTTCGTTATTTACACGAGGACATGCAGTTAAGTATGTAATATATTTATCGTACATTCTCATATATGCATTTTTATTTTATCATTTTGATCAAATAACTCTAATTGCTTAATTTTCAGAAAAATATTTAATCCCAGCAGGTACAAACATTCGAGTTAACATCTTTCATTTACACCGAAATCCAGAATTTTGGCCCAATCCTGATGTTTTCGATCCTGATAGATTTTTACCAGAAAATATTAGCAAACGTAATGCTTTCTGTTTTATCCCATTTAGTGCAGGATTAAGAAACTGCATTGGTAAGAATACTATACATAAGAAGATTATACATAAATTCAAAAAAGATTTATATTCCAATATTACCTTTTTTTCTAGGTCAAAAATATGCAATGTTTGAAATAAAACTAATGGTTGCCCACATATTACATAATTTTTATTTAGAACCAGTAGAGGAATTGGACAACATTAAATTGATAGGAAATATAAATTTGCGACCGGAGAAACCACTTCATATCAAATTTGTACCGATAAAATCATAACAACTTTTTACCTTCCATTTTCTATAAAATAAAATATATTAATTTCAATATTATATTAATCTAAGATTTATTACACCTAGGTTTAATATTAAAAAATATATACATATTTATACTAGTTGTTGCATAAATTATTCGTTAAACCTTTGTGGTCGATATCGCATTTCTTTCTAGTACATCCTATGTCGAGTGTGGTTCGACATCGCTTTGTTTTCTGACGCATAGTATATTAAGTTTCACCCGATTATCTTAATCTTAGTCTAAATAAGATAAGATAAGAGCTACATTTTTGCAAGTCTGAAATTTTCTAAAAATCTTGAATTTAATTTAAGGGCTTAGAGTTTTGAGTTTTTTCAAATCCATCGTGGCGTACAGTTCAAAATCATAGTACAAATAGTACAATTAGAAAGCGTTTTTAAATTCTACATTTCTAGGAAATAATTATTTTTTGTAAAGAATATAGCTAAACGACAGAGTCGACGTACAACAGTACGTGATAATGAATTTGAAAGTGATAATAGTGAATCTTTAAGCGACATAGAAGAACAATTTCAAAGAATTAAACGGTATCATACAATGATTAATTATGGGCTGTAAACAATAAAAAATAATTTTAAAAAATTTTACAATTTTATTCTGTTTTATATATCTATTAATTCATAAGTACGTTACGTTAGTTATTATTATTATTAATTGGCATTAGGAACTCGAGAGTTCATTACTACAAATACCAGATCCCGCCATTGTTCCCGTCCCTGAATGCGATCCTTCCATTCGCGGTCTTTGTATCCTATGTCTTTCAGATCCCTTCTAACATTATCCTCCTATCTACGTCTCGGTCTACCTAGTTAGTCCAGTCAAAATAGCCCTGAAATCGGGTTTTTGAGCTATACGGCTGAAAAAATATGGAAATCATCAGAAAAATGCGTACAAAACTGTGGGCAAAGTAGAAAAGTTCTCAACCACCGGGAAAGGGGTGAAAAAAATTAAAAACTACCCCAAAATACGATTTTTGGATTATATGTTAAAAATATCAAAAAAAGTTTCAAATAAAAGTTGTAGAGCATAAAATTTTAGGCCTATCTCTCTCAGACCA
>NW_015149004.1:31661-70858 GCF_001465965.1 Polistes dominula
ATGAAAATAAAATATTTTCGAAAATATTTTACTGATAGAGTAATCTTTTGCAAGTCTCTTAACCTGGACATTTTCACCTTGTAGAAAGATTTTTTAGAAACTTTTTTGAAAGGTTTAATACTTTTCAAGAAATGTTTTAGAAAGTTTTTATGTTATGTAAGCTATTATAGCGCGCTTTTTCAAGCCGTCTGCCAAGGCTTTAGCCCCCAAATTTTTGTCTGCCATTTAGTAAATTGTTTTCTTAATGTTTAAATAATAAAATAAAACAGTTTTTGTTCATGAACCTTGTGATTTTTTTTAAATTAATTTTTACACCCCTTTAGCGCGCTCTGGCGGCACTTCAACCCCGAGCAAACTGTCTGCCAATATTTTTTCGCGATTCCTTAATATAAATACAAGCTTTTTCCATAATTAAAATCCGTGTACCTTATGATTTTTTTCACACCTAAATTTCACGTCTTCAATCGTACCCCCCCGCTTTAGGCCTCAGTTTTGCGATGGCAGACTTGCAGATTTATGTTCAGCTATACCAAAGGTACCTTTTTCAATAGAAATGAATCTTTAACCAGATAAAAGCGTTTTTATGTAGTTATTATGTACTCTCCGTCTATTAGATGATAACGATAAAGGAGATACCAAAGAAAGAAATGAAAATATGATATTAATTAGGATAACCGACGGTTAATAATCAAAAGAATCTACTATTACCACTAATCGAAATTTAATAAATCTGCTATTACCAACGGTTAGTACTATAAAAAATAAATCTACATCAAAGGATGCAGAATTACATAGAAACTTAGAAGTCCCGTTTTTTATCAAACCAAATTTATCTAAGTTACAACCGGGACCACCAGTGAGCCATTGTAGGTAGAATACTGTATTCTTTGATAGTATTGTACCGTCATCGTGTTATCTACTATCGCCTACTGGTGGTCTCGGTTGTAACTCAGATGAATCTGATTAGATAAAAATCGAAACTTGTGAGCTTCTATGTACTTCTATATTCTTCATCTACATAGTTTGTTAATATTCTGTTGCAACATTTTTCCATTTTCGAGGTTTTGAGGTCATTGAAAAATCTTTATGCAAATATATTTAAATATATATTTTCTCGATTATAAGATTTAAAAAAAAAAATTCATGCCTATTTCATAATAATTAATGACTTATGACTTTGAAAAAAAAGGTCTAAACAACTTTTTTCAAACCAATCAAGGTATACTACAAACATTAAAAGTCTAGGAAATATTTCAATGGACCTCTTTCAACTAAATCATCTATAGACACATACATATATACATCAAATAGTATTTAATAACAATATTTAAAAAAAACGATATATTATTTTTTAAAGTAGTTACCATTAATGATAACAACATAAATAATTGCTTATCCTCAAGGTTTAATGTAATGATTTAAATGTGAATAATAATCGCCTATTTAAATAATTAAATAGCAGAAGACTTGATACAATCGTGTTTTGTGTCTACTCATCGAATGTAGACTGAAGCGACGACGCATGTGTGTCACGTTAGTCGGAATGGTAATAATTATATAGAAAACACTTATGTTGTAAGAGTTCACTCTGTCAACTTGAATTGATAGTTTACGTTAATCCCCTTAAAAAATTATGTAAGAATGTATATAATTAAGTAACCATAAACATCCACAAGGCATCGGCCAAAGATGAAAAATGATAATATTATTGATGAATAATTTTTGTTGAGGCATAGAAAAAAAAAGAAAACACATTTATCTAAATTTATTCGATTTTATTTTCTCTTCTAAAGTTTAAACAAAAAAGTAGTAGAGACGAATGACGTAAAGGTCTCCCCCTTCTCCACTTATCGCACTTGACTAGGGCCGGTACTGGCGTCGAAGTTAACAGCTATTCAGAATGACGAAAGCCTTTGGTGAACGAAGACGGTTTCAACTAAAGTGGGATTTCTCTTATATAAGATACATATTTTGATTGATGTTGAAATATCACGTAAATAAACTATACCGTTTATTATAATTTTTTCGTTTTTTTAAGGAACAAAGTGATCAAAGAATTTGATATTCATTTGTTGATATTAAACCGGTGTGTCGTCTCCGTCGTTTATCGACGCAGCTTGACCAATCATATACGCGTGAAAACGCTATCCTCGTTGAGAAAATCGATCGGTATTGTGGCGGACGGCAAAGTAGGGAGAAAGAATCATGAGGAATCGTTATACCTTATACCTTTCCTAAAACTCAACGAGTTAACAAGTCTAGCGTATTATTCAATTGTATTTTTATTTTGTTAAATTTTGTGAAAGATTTTCTTAAAGGCAAATCGCGTTCTTTTTATGCTCATTTTTATTTTTATCTTATTGAAAAAAAGTATTTCAAAATGGGCGGCAACGATGCTGGAAGAAGTATCTTCACTTATGATACTCTGGTACACGCATTGTCAGGCGCAGCAGTAAGTATCGACTTATTTAATTATTCGATAATTATCTAATGTAAGTAATACGGATTAATAATTAATATGGGTTATTTATTTTGTTTTTAAAGTTATACTTATTTTGGCGCGTTATTCATTTTATTTATTTCATTTATTATTTAGGGTAGCGTCATCGCCATGGCAACCTTCTTCCCTCTGGACACTGTCAGAAGCCGACTCCAACGTGAGATTTTTTATTATATTAATTTAAAATTACATTCATTTTCTTAATTATTTATTTTTCATATAAATTATATCGTTCAGATGTCAGGCAAAAATTGAAAAACAATAATATTTTCATACATGTTAAAAATTACTGTGATGTTTTATTTTCAACGACTTGTTTACCTTACACTTTTTATGCCATTTTTAATAATTCAGCTCGAATAGATAAAGTGTTAAACTATTTGATAAAACCTAATTTTCCATTTCAGAATGTGTTCGTACGTTTTTATTTGTTTAAATATTCGCTCGTAACGCATGTAAAAATAGAATGTGTAAAAAATTCGCCAAATACACAATACACAATATTTCAATCGTGGACATCATACAAATATAATCGCAATAGATCGATTTCCGGATTTTTCTTAAATTAATTATTGTCCACATGCCACATAGCGTATTAAGATTATTATTTGAAATAGGTTATTATATAAAAAATCAATAAGTATAATTCCTTACATAATTTTAATTATAATTTATCGTTAACCTTGGAACTCAGTTTTTATAATAAGTATAATAATTAATAGATTATAAATATAGTCTATTATTATTATTAATATTATAATATTTATACCATGTATACAAGGTGTCCCAAAAGTCGTATTACCGAAATAAAAAATTCAAAATTTGGATTAGCACGTAATTTGAAGGACAGCAACGTGAGTCCATATTTTTTTTCACAAGGTATTAAATACAATCATGTAATTCTATTAATAAGCCAATATTGATTTTTTCTTGTTTTGTCTCAGTAAAGCGACATGTGGAATATCTTGTATATTAATAAATACAAAATATATCACAACAGCAAATAATTTTATCATCTTTACTTCCACAAGGTGACGTACTAGTTTAACACATTACATGCGAGCATATTTCGCCGCGGTCTTACGCATACAGTAAAACATGTAAGAGTTTTACACGTGCAGTAAACGTCATTCAGTAAAATCGCACTAAATCGGAAACTATTTCGAACAAACACCATACATACAATGCTCATCGTATTTATACAATACCCGCTCTCTATCACAAATCTACTAAATACGTACTTTTACGTGACCCGCGCTCCTATGGCAGACTACGAAAAACGTAAAAGTACATTGCCTGCATGCAATGTGTTAATAATTACAAGGGTAATAATCTCTATTGTCATTTTTTGTGTTAAATACGAATTCAAAGTACTAAAATATAATCGAATGTATGCAAAGATATGCAATTTTAAATGCTAATTACTCAAGATTGCTTTTTCTAAATATTTACAGTAGAGGAAAATCGAGAAGCAAAAAATACGCTTGCGATGATACGTGAATTGACTTCGAAAGAAGGACCGTAAGTTGCCATAACTAATTATCAAATGTATTTCAATGTTAGACGTTGAATGTCATATTCTTATCATATATTATCTTTACAAAAATATTCAACAAAAAAGTTTCAATGTTGTTTATTTAAAATTATATACATTGTTAACTTTAATATTTATCACTCAGGCATACGCTGTATCGAGGAATGGTGCCAGTTCTTCAAAGTCTTTGTGCCAGTAATTTCGTTTATTTCTACACATTTCATGGATTAAAAATGTTGAGAAGTAGAAGAAATCAAACAGCTAGAAATGATCTTTTGGTCGCATCGATCGCAGGTACAATTTCGAATTCTTTCTTTTTTAAACACGATTTTTACATGAATAAATAAATTTAATAAAAACTGAAACATTAAAAATTTTTTTCTTTTTCTTTCTAATTTTTCTCACAGTTTCTACACATACTTTTCCTTAAAAATAAATCGTAAGGCAAAGGATTAATATTATTTTAAACACATGAAACTATTTTCGCAGGTGTGATAAATGTGCTGACAACGACACCACTTTGGGTTGTTAATACGAGATTGAAAATGAAAGGAATTAATAGTGTTAATGAGAAAAACAATAACGATTATAATACATTGTACGGTAAGTAAAACGTAAAATGTTACGTTATGACGTATAAAAATTATAATAATGTACTCTGTAATGCAGAAATAAAAATAAGTTCATTCACGTTTACATATTCATGCTGCATAAAATGTTAGTTTTCCAATCGCTTGACAAAAATAACGAGAAAAAGAATTTAACGATGTACCTTTCCCCTACATTTTTTCTTTCTTATTTGGTTTATTTCAGATGGTCTTCTCCATATATGGAAATTTGAAGGATTAGAAAAATTATGGGCAGGTACATTACCAAGTCTCCTTCTCGTAGCAAATCCAGCTATTCAATTCATGACATACGAAAGTATTAAAAGAAGGGTTAGTGCTTCTTCTGGTATTCAACCATCAGCTTGGGTCTTTTTTGCTATTGGTGCGATCGCTAAAACGGTTGCTACGACATTAACTTATCCTTTACAATTAATACAAACGAAACTGAGGGTAAATAATATCAAATTATTCAAAAATTAATCTAATTTCGATCACATATGTATATATGTGCTTTTTTTAGCACGGACATAAGTATCCTGATTTATCGCCGAATGCTGGAACTATTCAAATTTTCTTTTACATTTTAAAGTATGCCCTCCATTTTTAAATAAATTATCCAATCATTCAATTAATATAACATCGTTCAAATCTTCGTTTACTTTTTAGGAAACAAGGCTTACTTGGTTTATACAAAGGAATGGAAGCTAAACTATTGCAGACTGTTTTAACAGCGGCGTTGATGTTTTTAACTTATGAAAAAATTTCAAGATTCGTATTTCGCATTCTTCTTCATAGACCTATTGTTAGATAACGGTATGATTAGGCGCTTAAAGACTATATTTAGATATAAACGGGTTACTAAAATTTAAATAAATATACAATTAATGCAAATTTTCGTTTTCCTTCCGTGTTGCATCATTTTTATTTATAGTCTTATCTTTTTTTTATTTTAACATTTCCTTAAAGAAATGTCATTAACATATGTGAATATCTTTTAAAATCGTACTCGTTTATTATTTATACACTACATTAAATATTTAAATATGACTTAAATCGTATTTAAAATCGTATTAATATAGTATGCTTAAGATAAAGAAAATTCACAGAAACAAATACATTAGTATACCTTAATTACACATTTACTGAGTTTAACTTGAAAATCTTATTTATAATAAATAAATTAAACAAATACGAAAATAATGTATAGAAAACACCTGTATCTTAAAATTGTACATGTTGGTATTAGTGTAAAAACAGAAGGAATACTCGATTTTTTATGCTTAACAATTGGTTACCCTTTTTTGTACTGTTATTTAAATATTTTTTAGTATTAGAATCAATTTAATACTCATTAAAGAAAGAATAGTACAAAGTGCATTTGTCTATTAATATACTTATTAAACAGTTTCGATCTGAATTTTTATTAGATGAAAATGTTAAACTCAAAATCATCACTGATCAAGAATGTTAAATCAAATGTTTATATATGCTTCTAGATTACAATATACATTACCTTCGAATAATTATCAATCATTTAAAGTATATCTAATATATAGTAATGTATTATACTAATATTTTGGATTGTTTTAACATTCTTGGTCAGTGATAATTTTGATTTAAACATTTTCATTTAATAAAATATCAGATTTAAATTGTTTTAAGTTCGAAAGATATTAATAAATATGTATACAATTTGTACACAAATGTACTATTTATTATTCTTACTTTAATAAGTATTAAACTGATTATAATAATAAATACATTTAAATTACAATAAAAATAAAAGATGACCAATTATTAGGCATGAAGAAAATCGGGTATTCCTCTTTTTTACCAACATGTATAATTTGTAGGTGGTACAGGCGTTTTCTATAAATTATTTTCGTTTATGTTTAATTTATTTGTATAAATGAAGTTTTCAAGTTAAACTCATGTCAATAAATATGTAATTAAAATATACTGATGTATTTATTTCTAAATTTTCTTTACATCTTAAGCACACTCTATCAATTGTTTTCAAGAAAAAATCTAGTAAGCGTAAGGATATACGATTTTAAGGGGCACTCACTATATTTCCATAGAAAATTATAGTACGTATATACTATTATAAAAATAGAGAGTATAATCGCATCGACGTTGAAGTTACGAATAAATCATCGTTGTTTTTCAAGATGACAATACATAAAGAAGAAAAGTCGTCCAACCACAATTTCGCGAAGATTTGGAACATGTGAACACTTATATTTAAAATAAAAATACTGGCGAATTTAAGCAAAACGCCTTTTAACGTTCAACCAAATATCGAATATAAATTGAATTATTTAGTATCGTCTCTTTCCCCAACAAATAAAAATATTTCAAAATGTCTAAGTGAGGAGGCAAATTTTACGGAACCTTTAGATAATACTAATCTTACACTTACGAAGATTCATCGTAAAAGGTTTAAAAGTGTACTCAAATTTTGGAGTAAATTAAAAATTCGAAAAGATTCAAAGAAACGATTTAACACAAATTCTGTAACCTCCAGGTATATCGAATACTTCTATCTATTTGTTAAGATTTTTTAATAAAAATAATTTAATCATGTTCTTAATTTTCCTTATCATTTTCCATATTTAAAAGTTGGAGTCTTCGTCATGCCGGGGAAACGATGAATACGCAAGTTCGAAATGAAATTCCGAGAACAAAGAAACAAATCTCGTCCCGTCAAAACAGTGCTAGAAATAAACAGAATATTAAAATCAAACCAGTTATCACATACGACTATGATGCGGTTATTAGTCAACCAGATGTACCCAATTTTTTCGGACAAAAATACAACACCGGTGTACCCATACGAAAAAAAGGTTGTTACACTCGTGGAAAAAGTAAATTATCGAGTAAAAAAACGTCAGAAACCGAGTCAGAAACAACTTCTAATTCGAAATATCAAGACAAGGAAAATGAAACCGTCGTTACTCTTGCTGATGAGGAAACTGCGGAAAACGAAACTACTCCTATTGAGGACGAATCGACACCAATTTTTTCTAAGGTTTTAACAAGTTTTTCTTTTTCGTTTTGTCCTTAATAGATCAACCAATTTTCAGATAAAATATATTTGTCCTCTGTGTATAGAAATATTTTGCAAGAAATGACGTACAAAAGAAGAATGCTCAAAAAAGCGATTGTGAAGATAAAGACAAAAGTGAAAATGAGAAAAATTTTTATAATGTGACTCCTCGATCGTTAACATTGAAAGATAGTAAAATTCCTCGAGCAAAATCGACCAAATCACCGGCCATAATTCAAATATCTCGTAATGAATCAGTACAAAGATTATCTGTAAAAACTTCAAAAAAATCGCTTGATACGATTTCACATGCGAAAGATATGAAGTAAGTTTATTATAAAATGCATGATTGTTGAAAGTAAATTTTTCGAAATAATGATATTAACTTATTAAGTATTTATTAATTCTTAAATATTTATAGGTGCGTTTTGAAAAAAGAACAAAACTCATTTACATTTTTAAACGATGAACAGGACGGAAATGACGAGACAATTATTACAGAAACAACTCCTGCTGTTATCGGTAGTGCTAGTGATCCTTCAACCTTTACAGTTTTACAAAGGTTAAAACGGAGTCAAAATTATCGACCTTGCAATAATTACAATCCTGAATTATCCAGTTATCGAGATATTGATGATACACTAAGCGATTCAAAAAGTTCACCGGAAAGAAAATATATTTCGAAAAAAAAGTGGAGGTAAGAATAATTTCTAATTTATTTTTTGAAAAAAAAATGTAATTTTATTTTAAAGAAAGACTTTTTTCAATTAAAAAGATTCGCTTTTTTAATTTAATTGGTTTTATTTGATTTAATTTAATCTAGATCTTTGAAACATCGCAAGTATATAGACACAAGCTCCGACGATTTTGACGTATCATCGGATTATAGTTCCCAGAGTAGCGAAAAGAAAATAAAAAATCGTAGAAATGTTCCAAATTCAGTAGCACCATTAGCAAAATCTTCCTTAACAACTAAGTCATTGTCGAGAGTTCAAAATCGTCGTGGAAATACATTTTCCTTTTTCAACGCTCTTTTCGATATCGTTTTTTGGCCTTTTCTTTTCCTCAAGTCGGATAGATGATTTTGATAAATTATATACATATTTATTCTAGAAATAAAAAATACAAGTTCATCGTGTAAATGCTTATAATATTTTTATAATCAATATATTATCGTGGTCTTACGTTGCATGCATGCAGCATTACGTTGATGATGCAGATAAATATGTATGTCGTCAAATATTTGATATATTTCTTATTATTTATGGATAGTATTTGTTTGTTATATATTTAGTAACGTCTTACTATTTCTCTATCAATTTCATATAATGAAGCAGAAAGTAACGTTTTAGTATATCAAATTTATATACACGCACGAAAAAATAAAACATCAACATGTAAACGATATATCAAATTTGATATTAATATTGTAATAGAAAAAATATATTTTATGAAAAGTTAACGTGCTTTCATTCACAGAATCCAAAACAAAATCATGGCACGCCAATTTCTGAAAGATGCATTGATTAAAAATTTCTTAATTAATATAAAAAGAAAAGAAAAATTAGTGTCTGCGCGATAAGTATAATTTACCTTTGTCCATGGGTGCTTTCTCATTAAATTGAAACTTTTTCGAGAAACGCGTGGATGTTAAGCTCTCATAAAGTTGTTCGATTTCATAGACAGTGTTTCCTAATATTTTGGAAAAAACTTTTTCGTTCTTTACCAAAGCTTTGTCAGCAACTACGGATAAATGTACTTGTTCGTTATAAGTGAAGAGAGAAAATCCGATGCCTGTATTACTTCTGCAAATTTATATGATCAATAAAATTAAAATTAAAATGAATCCGTAAGATGATCGTAAAGTCTTAATAAAAATTCCAAATTTTACTTGTTCGGTATCCAAAAAATAATATTTTTCACAGGATATCCCACAATGCGTACTTCTTGACACCCAGGTAAATTGCTAAGAATCATCGTACTATGACTCTCTATCAAAGGTTTCAACAGTATTTCTGGTAATACGGCTGAGAGAAACTTCATTACCCAAAAATTGATCATATAATCTAGATCTTCTTGTAGTTTGTTATTAAGTTTCATTATATCTTGTAGACGTTCAATAGTTCTTGAGTCTTCGTCTAAATTCGAATATACTTTGCCATTTATCTCGGAAATGCACAAAGGAAGTAGGCCAACCGAGATATCATTGGACAACTGTTCCTTTGGATTTCCCATTTTAGCTGGCAGTACAACAGTCAATGAATTAGGTGGAACTTCGTTGATCTGCGTGTTCGTTAAAAATATGAAATATTAAATAACGTTTATCAGAAAGATCTATAAAAACTTTCGAACGATCTATACACACGCGTAAAAAATATTTATGCAAACTGGAAGACAACGCTGCTAAGAAAACTTCTACAAATCTTGCTTCAGTAATATGTTTTATTTCTTTGATCTTCATTATAAGTTTTTGATGACTGGAGTTTCTGTAATCATCTTCTGACCAATAAGTAATTATTTTCTTCCCAGTTAACTTAGGCCCGTGAAGAGAACTGAAAAAATAAAACTTTAAATATTGTACGTATTAATTTAGATATATCACTAGAAAGTAAAATTTCGAATAAAATTAACGAACTTTTTATCCATACTGCGAATGGCCTTTTCCATTAAATACGAGGGCATTAAAATAAAAACAATTAGAATTTTGCCAAAGTTTTTAACATGTTCATAAACTTCTTTCATCAAAAACTCCTTCAAAATGATCCACCAATCACATAGCAATATCTGCATTTCATTTTTAAATTTATTAAAGGTAATATGTTCGAAGTATTTGATTTTTGCGTTTAAATAATTCTGTACGATCGTCTTTAAGATTCGAAGGCTATGTGGATTGGCAAAGGGCATACAGACAGAAAGCACGCTATCCGAATAACGAGACTGTCCACAGTAGACGTTAAAATCTTTAACACAGTGAGTAAATATAGGCACGTTCAACGACGTTCTTTCACAATTCTTTCTTTGACGTCCCCTTAATGTACACTTTTCTTTCAAGATAGTCGAGACTTCGTTAGATTTATCAGCAATAGTTTCCAAGAATAATTTTAAAAGAGCAGTTCCATCTCCGACAGCATGATGAATACGAAATAAAACGGGGATCTTGATCTTATTTCTTCTTCCACGATCGGTACTAGAACGGCTTTCTTCCATACGGCGAACGTGTTGACTACTTACGCGTGAACAATTCTTCGAAATTAATATTTCCCAACATACTGAATGATGTTGAGGAAGTGGTTGATTACACTTCCATTCCAATGTTTTTTTAAACGATTCGCTATAAATGTCATCGCAGTATCCATCGCAATGTGTTTGATCGTGTTCGAGCCATTTAATCCTTTCCTTTAAATCTATCTCTTCAGCTCTTTCCCAAAAATAGTAACCATATTTCTTGTTTTTACGATAAAGTATCTTTTCGAAAGGTGAACCAATTAACCGATCTTTAATTAAATTTCTAAAGCATTCTAAGACGTTCGAATTAACTTGATCCTTCTCCAAAACTACAAGAACGTTTATGATAGAAAGGGCAGAAGGTTCTTCGATAGCCCAAATGCAATCGGTGCCATCCAAGAGACCAATGAATCTGTCTTTCAATTGATGCTTCAATACTGCTTCGACGATACGACGATAAATATAAAAGAAAACTATTAATATCGTCAATAGAGGAGTCAAGAGACAAAAGAAACCGTAATTAAAAAGCATCAAATGCATATTTAATATTAATAGTGATATCAATGATGAAAAATCATCGTCAAAAGCCAAAAAAATGAAATCTTTTCTCTTGATTTTACTTTGATTCCTTCTAAAAATGATAATCTTTAATCTGAAATGAATCATATTAAAACTTTTTTTATATCACAATACACTTGATTATCTACACAAGATAATATTTTTTTTATTGATCACTTACGAGATATGTAAGAAAGAATGATTAGACGATAGCCCAGTGCCGTATAACACACTAAGTGAACTTTCTGTCCTCAGATTTACTGTTCATATAACGAAGCACCTGTATTTACTTAATAATGTTAATCCAATTATAAAGAAACCTTTTATGTAATATTATTATTTGCTGATATAATGAATTATATCACGTATGTGTGACAGTAATTATGGTAGTGGCTTAAGCCCAAACCAAAATTTGTTAAATTGATTTTATATTATTTCCTTGTTTTATTCATTATTTATCAATTCTTGTTGTTATAAAATAAATCATAAAATAAATGTTTTCTATTTTTGTCAAAAAAAGTTGTTTCTATATTAGACTCAAAACTATTCAACTCATCTATGTATTTATATATAATATTATGTATAACTTCCAACAAGAAAGGACGATTTTTATGTACAAGAAAAATTAAACTATCATAATAAATAATATGAAAGCTGAATGTTCAAAAAGATTTGTTTATTAATTTTAATATAAACATAGATAAATTACATTTCAGAGGAACATTTCTGTAAAGACAAGGCACTGCTACTTCTACTACTTTTGCATGCACGTTTTGCTTCTTGCAAATGTGCTCTTAAAAGTGCATTCTCGTATACCAACCGATCACCTCGTCGTATTTCCATGGCCAGTTGAGCATCTTTGTCTAAAGACAGGTGTATTCCTGACTTGCTGGAGACATTCGCGTTACGTATCTTTCGCAACTCATCCTTTGAAATGATAATCAAACTTTTACTTATTAAAATTGAATTCAAAATAATTACAAAAAATTTATTTTACCTGTAGGGTCTCGATCGAACCTCTTAATAAAACTTCTTCCTCGTCCTTACGTTTTTTAAGATTCATATACTTGGTACAAACTCTTTTTATTACCTCTTCGCGTTCTATTAAATGTTCGCCCATATTCAATAACTTTCGTTCAAGTATATTTATCTGTATAGAATCAACGAACGATCAACAATATCGATAAATTACAATAATTGTAAGAAACTAAATAAATAAATTGGAAATGTCATAAACCTGCTCATTCCTTTCTTCAACGACTGCGTTCATAGTAACAATATCTTTCTTCAATTTTTCGTTTTGCTTCAACAAATCGTCGTACCTAATAAAAATTGATTATCATAGAAATATTCGAATACGTATCTTATAAGATTACTTTCTGTGCCAAATCCGTTGCACTTCTCTTTTCAGAGGTTCTGGTAACGTGTCCGCATTTCCAATACGAATATCCGTTACATTTTGTCTAAATAAATCTAATTATAAGAAATTTAATTATAACGATTGACAAGAAAAAAAAATATATTTGCTATTATTATCGACTAACTCAACATATTTTTATTCAGTTTATTAGCCTTCCTGAGATCATCGATCATAGTAGCTTTTTGTGCTTTCAAAGCAGAATATCGCAGCCATTGTTCAGATTCAAAAATACGAGACAATGTTAAACTCGCGTCTAATTGATCAACGGTCTCAAATAAGCTGTGTAGCTTTGTCTTAGTAAGTTCTTTTTGAAATATTTCTAAAATTATATTTTTTATGTAAAAATATCTTTAAAAAATATTATCGATCCTATTTTTACATACTAACTCTCATCCTGTTTCAATGGATCATTATGAAACATAAAATCATTATTTTCTCTCCTATAATTTTCTACTGCTACCGTGGTTGTATGAATATTTGTAATAATGTTTTGTTGAAAAGTATTTACTGTTTCTCCTGACGTTCCACTGACTCTTTTCTCCACTTTAGTTTTACTAATAAAGACAAAAACGTATTAATATATTCAATCTTCGGAGAATTTAAATTTTTATCATTATACCTTATTACATTATTAGAATGGTGAATAATTCCTCCCATATTGCCTATTTAAAAAGATATACTTTTAAGATAGCTGTTTAACCTTATTTATTTATTGAACTAATAATAAACAGATGGACGTTAATTAAAAGAAACAAAATATTGCATATGAATATTACGCTAATTTCAAACCTCTATACTTACGTGTATAATATTTTTATTTTTAATGTTTATAAAATAAATTAATATAAAAAAATCTAAAGAATGTAAGATATTTTGAAATAAAAGTAATACATTTTAAAATTAGTTTCGTCATAAGAAATATATTTTCTTTCGTGCATTACAATAAATCTATTATTATAAGTGTATAATTACAAGATAGTAAATCTTAAAATATCACTTGAAAACATATCGATATCATATAATAACGCGTTATATTAAAAATACAATAATACATTCATTTTATACAAAAAATCGTAACGCTTTATTTAGTCATAGGACATGGTTCTGATGCATATCGTTTAAAACTTCCATGCACACGCCTTAAATGATCTCTCAAACGTTCCCTCGTATCTTCCATAACTGCGAGCATCGTTATTCTGGACTCACTGTTTAAAGCGTCATTGAAGCGTTCCAAGAGTGCTAAATCTATCTCTGCAACACCATCTAAATCTTCGAGAAGTTCTTTCATGCTCCTAACGTCATTTTGTAAGCTTTCTAAATTCAAATTTTTCGGCAACGTGCTATTAACAAAATAATTGCGCTATAATATTAAATACACAAATTCAATAAAAAGAAAATTCTTATACGTACTTTTGTTCTTTCTCGATAAATTCCGAACAAGTTTCATATAAATCTAAACATTCGAGATTATCACGAAGATCTCGTTGTTCCAAATATCTTCGAAATATTTCTCTACCACGCGGATGCGTTAGAGTTTTAATAATATTATCTGTTATCTGATCTAATTCTTCGCGTTTTAAACCAGAAGTACACTTTCCGATGCATCCTATCATTTTTCTTGACAAAGAAGCCTGCATACTTCATGCCGCTTACTTAAGAATTTTCAAAATACAATTGAAATAAATATTCAAATAGTCAAGTTCGTTAGCATGCACGTAAACTGTATTATTTCCATATCCTAACACAGCCAAGACGCAAAACCTAGAAACACAATTAATACTGTTAAAAATAATTTATTAAACATTAGATTATTTATTGTTACTATATGTTTATTTTATAATTTTTCTGTTACGTCTATATCAATGATCATACTGCTGTATATCTTGAAAGACATTTGAAAGAACATAATCATAATAAACAACGTTGTGCGAACTACAATATATATTACGTCAGAGTAACAATGAAACATCAAATTATTATATTATACAAGATGTCCCGAAAGTTGCTTTACTGACAATGAGTGAGAAAAAAAAAGAACTTAATTACTATTAGTAATAAATTTATTTATAATTTATACAAATTATTACTTTGAGTAATTTATTTTTGAGTAAGAATCCCAATTTGAATTTATTCTGGAAAAGGTTTTGCTTAGGACAGTGTAAAATAAAATATTCAATTGTGATTGTATTAAGATTGGGTCCTTCAACAGAAAATTATTTTTAAAAAATATTATTAGTTTGTTAATAAAATTACAATATTTCAAAATATGAATCTACAGTGACAGTGTTATTAAAAATATACAGGCTGTCCCATATAACTATATTCACAATTTTTCAAGTACTTGCGATAATCTGACAAAAAATAGTTTAAACAAAAGTTGATCTGTTTTTGATTAACTATAAATTGCAATAAAAAAAAGTTAACAAAAATATTTTGTTCTATATTTTTTTAAGGTTACCTTTGTTTCTTAAATGACTCCTTATATTTTTGACCTTACAGTATTATAGCCTGTATTAATACGAATTCAACGAACCTGACCTTCAAATGACCTTGAAAGCAAAAGAAATAAAAATTTCAACAAAAAATATACCGTTTATGATCTGTTGGTGCTTTGTTAACAAGTTGAACGCCACGCGAATTTTTCTTTCTTCATTCTTAATAGTTGAACGTGTTAAACTGCTTTTTCAATACAAAATAAATCGCGTAGACTGACGGGGATTTCCTTAAGGATTTGCGTGGAGCTCAACGTAAGATCAAAAATATAAAGTGTCATTTAAAAAAACAATGGTAGCCTTAAAAAAAAACAGAAAAAAAAATTTTTTTTAACTTTCTTTTATTGCAATTTATAATTAATCAAAAACAGAAAAACAGATCAACTTTTGTTTAAACTACTTTTTTGTCAGATTATCGCAAGTACTTGAAAAATCGTTAATACAGTTATATGGGACACCCTGTATAGATCAACAACACCGCCATTCAGAAAACCTGTCAAAAAATATAGTTTACTATTAAATGACATTTTGGACACACTACACGTTTGTATGTTTGAAATTCTAAATATATTTTTATCATTCGGTAAATTACCATTAACAAATCATCGATGAAAATATATGTAAATATAATAAATTAATTTCCTTTTCCCTTGTAGAATAGACAAATTAGGGAATACGTTTTTCTGTTCTGTGACTAAAACCAACCCTAGGCATATATAACGAAGAACATTATCGATCGCAAATTTTGCCGGCAGGATTTACGCTTACTGCTTACCTTAATCGTAGTATGACCCATTTTCTGAATATAAAAAGATAGTAAAACTTGAGATGTTCATCATTATTAATAGGTCTTCAGAAAAACGTTACGGAATGTATGGATATATTGTATATTAATAATATACAATATAATTTTAATTTTGCTAAAAATAATCACGTGAATCAAGCTAAACCAAAACAAATCACATCACCACGAAACGCACTATGCCGCTTCATGACAATCACTGAACTTTACTTCGCGTTCCTTTTCAAAAAAGTGCCCTCTAGCTTTTTGCAAGACATCTTATGTTAGTATAAGATAAACATATCTTCAACAAATTTTAGAATTCTTTTAATGAAAACAACAGTTATAAATTTTTGTTTTCCATCCTTTAAATTTTTTAACCCTACATTTTTTTCATCTCTAAAATTGAAATAAATTTTTCCCACCTCGATGTGTAAAAAAAAGCAAATTCACTTTTTAGAAAAAAGAAATTAAAAATAAATCTTCATATATCTACTATATCGGTACGAAAAATATTTTGGTTAAATTTTACAATATTTTAACAACGATAACGTTAGGGCATAACCTTCTGATAAATAAAAAGTGACGTGATTACAAAATAAAATGACTTACATGTTCAAGATCGGTCATAATCTCTTTATATTCGTCTTAAACAATATTACAATTTTTCGATGAATATAAATATCTGATATTGCAAATATAGATAAAGATAAGAAAGACCAACCTGTTATATATTTAAAATGCGATGAATCTACCAAGGAGTGTCGTTTGGTATTCTTAGAATTATTTACAGTACAATGCATGTTGCCGCACAACGTGCATTACATACGTAATTTATGTTTTACTATTTTACTACAATTTTTTATAAAACAGTATAATTTATATATTATGACACTATATTTAATAATTGAAAATAAATAAGTAATTGTATATCGTATATACTTCCTGTTTCCTTATTTTATTTCTATTATTATTTATTAATTTTCAAATAAATAATAGTCTACTCAGAAGGCAAACTATCGAATTTTATAACTTAAAATCAATTAGTTCTTTTTTTAACGTCTAGCTAGGGACCCTGTAGGAGGGACGCGCCAAAGAATTTTGAGGGACAGGAACTTATGTAGTCACGTGATTGCGCGCGAATGAATCAAGCATTTTAAATAGTATAAAAGTTGTATATACTTAGTAATAGTGAATAATGTAGGGGGTAGAGTGGTGAATTGGTTTGAAAAAATTATAAAATAATGAATTGCATCAAATACAGAAAAAAATGAACCATATTTAATGATAATTAAAAAATTTATATTAAAATAGAATAGGTTACACACAAAAATTATTATAAATTCAAAAAGAAGGATTCAATTAAGTTTGATTTGATAAAAGGCATTACAGTATTTTGAAATTTCAAAACAACTTGTAGGAATTTATACAATTTTGATAAATACAATTATCTACTATATATATTATATTTACAATTATTTTAATCATTTGTACAATTTGTTTTTAATTTCCAATATTAATAAATCAGCTAGGATTCCTGGGTATTATATCTTCATAACTAACCACAGCCGTTATTTATACATACTAAAGATAAACATGGCTGCGCTTTGCATCGGAAGCTGTCCCCCAAAATTTTCAGCCAATACCAACCCCAACAATAAGTATGGCGCGTCCCTCCTACAGGGTCTCTACGTCTAGCCAATCAGCGCTGCTACTATTCATATATTCGTTATTAACCAATAGGGTCAAATATAATCATCTAACCCACAATAGAAGAAGGCGCGAAAATATTTCGATATGAAAAGTAACATAACTAATAATGTATATATAATTTAAAGATAATTAATTTTCTGTTTTTTTTTTATATTTATTTTTCTACAATACACGAAATGGATGAGTTTCCAGATTCAGATGAAGAATATGATTTGGTACATGAAGAAGACTTTAACGTTTTAAAAGAAATCGAAGGTATAAGCTTCATAACCTCTCTATTTATAATTAAGTATAAGATTTTCATATAAGCATTTTTTTTCTAGCTGAATTAAATAACAAGAAGAATATTCAAAATAATAAAGAACAAACCTCACAACAAACCAAAACACAAAAATTATTTGAAAATGATTATAGTCAGCCAAGCACTTCTTTTCAAAGAAATGAATCTTATAATAATTTCATAACTGATTCTAAAAAACAACAATTACATTTGCAACAAACAAAAACAAAAATACTAGTTGAAAATGATTATAGTCAGCCAAGCACTTCTTTCAAAACAATTGAATCTTATAATAATCCCATAAGTAATTCTAGAAAAAGAAATTATGATGAGCTATTTGGTGATATATCAGATTTATTGGAAAAAGATACTTTCCGTATGTATGAACACAAATATTGAATTCTTCTTTCGAGATATTAAATATTTTTTGTTTTGATATATTTATCTTGTAGCTGAATTAATAGAGCCGAAAGAAAAAAGACCTTGTTGGAATGAAACAGATGCTATTATTAAAACAGTTATTAATACAAGAAAAAAGTTGTTAGAAAATGATAGTAATATATCTGTTGAAACCGATTATTATCAAAAGTAAGAACATATATAACTTACAACTTAAAACTTTATAACTTCAATAATTTAATAAGTGTCTTTTTAATAATAGTTCTGAAAAGGATAACATTTCTTTACGTGTACCACCATGGAATTTTATAGCATTAACTAGACCATTCGATTCTCAACGTATATATATTAGAATGAGGAATGAAGAAAATATCTCTATAGAGTCAAAAAAACCTATTCGTAATCTACTATCAGTATCATATAATCAACTGAAAGCAGAAGCGGAAGAAATTGTAAGTACATTAAAAATAAAACTTACAACATTACCTAAAGTACCGATTTCTATATTATAATATCTGGATATATTATTTATGTATACATTAATTTTTACCGTAATAGATTGTCAACAATGCAAAACGTGCAAGCGTAGCAGTAACTACATCTTTTTACTGTGACGAAACAAGTGGCACTGAATTATGGGTTGATAAATATAAACCTCAAAAATATATAGAACTTCTTTCAGATGAAAATGTTAATAGACAGTTTCTATATTGGTTAAAATTATGGGATAAAGTAGTATTTCATAAAGAAGTATCTACTCGAAAACAAAAGATTAATGTATCTACATCAGATAAGTTTGTAGATAATAAACAAAATGATCTAGACGATAAAGGATATCCTATTCATAAGATAGTATTACTTACAGGTCCTCCTGGTTTAGGAAAAACAACTTTAGCACATTTAGCAGCTAAACATGTTGGTTATAATATTATTGAAGTTAATGCAAGTGATGAAAGAGGACCCGATGCTTTTAGGTGATTTTACACAGATCAATAATGTAGCTTTAGTCAATATAAATATTCATAAATATTTTATTTACAGACAAATTTTACGTTCTTCAACACAAATGAAAGCAGTCTTAGGTAAAGATCCACGTCCAAATTGTTTAATTCTTGATGAAATAGACGGTGCACCGACAGCTTCAATTGAAGAACTTATCAGATTTGTACAAGGAAAATCCTCTTCCAAGGGTAAAAAAAATAAATTAAAAACCGACAAAGAAGGAGAAAGTTGTCAACGGCCGATAATTTGTATTTGTAATGAATTATATACTCCATCTCTAAGGTATGTATTTTAATTAATGATATGCAATTTAATTTAGAGAATCAAAAAAAACATTGATTCTATTATATTCTAGATCACTGAGAAATGTTTCTCTAGTGATATCTGTACCATCAGTAAGTACTACACGAATAGTACAACGACTAATGGAAATAGCACAAAAAGAAAAATTAAAAATAAGTCAAAATGATCTTCTAAAATTAGTAGAAAATTGTGATTGTGATATAAGATCTTGTCTTGGTACGTTACAATATATGGGAAACGTTAATATAAAACATAATGTATCTATAGGATTAAAAGATTCTCGGAAGGGATTATTTGATACATGGAAAGAAATTCTTAAAGTTCCTTTTACTAAACTAGGTATTCTATCCACTCGTGATAGAATGCATAAAGTATTGAAAATAGTACAAAGTGGTAATTTGATGATTTTTTTTATTTTTAATATTAACTACTTGTTTGTTTCTCATTTATTTTGTTACTTGAACATGAGTATTATTGCATTAATATAATATTTTTCTTAAATAGGAGACAATGAAAAATTAGTTCAAGGCATATTTCATAATTATCCTATAAATTGTTCTGAGAAACTTCAAAATGTATCTGTAGCGACTGAATGGTTTCAATTTTATGATGGAATTTCAACCTGTGTTTTACATAATCAAAATTGGTCGATTATGCCGTATATAAATTATGCATTTCTTACATGGCATTTGTATTTATCTACTACGAAAATTCCGAAATTATTTTTCCCTATTATCATATTTGAAGTAATTATTTTTATGTTAACCAATAAATTCTAATAATTATAAGTAAACAATGTGTAAACAAGTACAAATATATTTATAGACAAATCAAAAAATTGCTAAAAACACAAGCAACTTAACAACAGTGAAACGTAATCGTGGAAATGATAATATAACATTGATTATGGACTTTACTCCTATTCTACCAGATCTATTGAATCCACAAATACGTACTGTTTCTGGTCATTTATATTCTTCTACAGAAAAAGCTAATCTCTCACGTGTTGTTAACATTATGATTGATTTTGGACTTACTTTAGTACAAGAAAAAAATGCAGAAGGAAAATACGAATACAAACTGAATCCGTAAGTAAAACTTTTATCTTGTAACAATTACCTTGTATCATTGATAGTACTCATACAATACATTTTATTTATTTATATAGTAATAAATATAGCAATTAATCTGATTTCATTATCGACTATAGTGATATTTATGATATTGGCTGCTTTAGTGATTGTAAAAATCGTATAAAAATTCCTTATACTGTATTACAAATTATTTCTCAAGAATTACAAATTGAATTTGTTAAGAGATTTACAAAAGTCACAGGAATTACCCAAAATAATACTGAGAAAGAAGTAGAAAACAAAATTCATGACAAGGGCATGAATGTAAATTCAATAACATCAGAAACATCTATGAAAAAAGCCTCTAATGCATCTATCATGTCAAATTTTCTTAAATGGGGTAATACAATTCCAGCACCAATTTCGGTAAGTTTTTTAATAATCTTCAAGAATATTCTTTAATAATCTAATAATGATAATAATAATAATAATTATTATTATTATTATTAATTAATTATTAATTTAATTAATATAAATTATTTTTTTAATATTAGTTATACTCATTCCTGTTATTTAATCGTAGCCAAAAAGAAATTTATTAGGTGAAACAGCAGTACCAGATGATAATAATTTAAAAACATATACAATAGTATCTCCAAAATCTAAAGGAATAAAACAAATCCGAGACATTATAGATAAATATGGTGTCTGGTATAAATATAAAGAAGGTTTAACTACTGCAGTACGACGACAAGTCTTAATAAAAGATCTATTATAACTATTTTTAATATTAATTAATATATACGTATACATATACATATATATAATATACTAAGTATTATTTTTAGATAATTATAACTAACTTGAAATATATTTTGTATAACTTGAATATATTTTTTATATCTTGAACATAATTTTTCATAATACCTATTACTAACCGTAGAAAATATTATATATAATTGATATAAATCTTTGGAAAAATTATAATCTTTAATTTAATTTTCTTTAAATATAAAGAATACATTCATTGTAAAATTTTCATTCAATTATAAGCTTTATTTGAATTACTTTTGGTGTTTAATATGATTATAGAGAATATGTTTGCATATCTAGAATATCGAAAATGTATATATCGATAGTATCGAAAACATATATCGATAATCGATATACACACAACTGTTAAAACTACTCGAACTATATAGTTGATAAAAGCGAATTTTTTATTTTGTAAAAATATTTGAATTATTATAACTGTTGTTATAGTTATATTGTTTATATAAATGGAGTATAAAAGGAAAAAGTATAACTATCCAAATAAAGAAAGTAACTTCAAAAAATGTAAATCATTTAATTTAGAAACCGGCATGACAGGATTTCTATGCACGTGTAATTTTCGTGAAAAGGATTGTGTACGAGATGCGTATAAATTACTTAACGAATTTGCTGATGAAATTGATGAATTAAATAAAGATAAAGTAATTAAGATTGAAAATAAATTAATTCTAATTTCTGCTAAAATTTGTGTCTATAAGCTATATATATTTATTTTTTTAAGATAACAATCAGCACAGAGGAAAGCTCTATAATAAATGAAATACAATCTCCAGAAAATGTTGAACAAAATGATAGTGATGAAGAAGATATTTCGACTGCTTTGAGCAAAGAAATTAATCAATTAAAAGCAGAATCTGATAAACCAATTGCTTTAAGAAGATTTCAGGTAAGATTGTCTATACAGAGAGAAAAAATAATTTGATATTGTTCGTTATTTTTTAATCGTACTTTTACTAGGTGGTAAGTACTGGCGTAAAAAATGTAGTTTTTATTAAAACTACATTATCAAATCCCTTAGAATTAGTTAATCATATAATCAAAGAATTAGACAGAACTAAAAAACAACGAAGTAGATTCTTGCTAAGACTTTTACCAATAGAAGCTGTATGCAAACCATATATGAACGACATTAAATCGGTAGCAAGTGTGATATTAGAGAAATATTTTGCTCAAGAACCGAAAACATTTAGTATTGTAGTTAAGTAAGTATTATTCAATTATAATCAAAATACCTCAAAATGTTTTTAATATTGCTACAAATATAATTAAAAAAATATTGTTTTCAGTCGTCACAGTAATGACAATATACGCAGAGAAGAAATTATTAACGACTTAGCAGAAATAATCAAGAAAAAAAATCCAGGAAACAGAGCTAATTTAAAAAATCCAGAAATTGCTGTTGTAGTGGAAGTAATAAGGGGTCTATGTTTAATATCAATCGCACCTGATTATTATAAATATAGGAAGTATAATTTACTTGAAATTTGTGCTCGAAAGCAAAATGATACACATGTTAAGGTATGTTATATATTTTAATAATTACGCATTAATATTAGTGGCTATTTATGAATAAATAATTTTTCAAGGTCATTACATCATTATTGAAAATATTCCATGATTTTTATGTATAGGACTCAGATACAAAAAATTTAGATACAGACAAGAAAGAGACTGAAATATTAAATAAGTCTACTACTGATGTAGAAGATACAATAACGCAAGACAATGAAAATGATAATGCCACAAAGTCTGAAATATCAAATATACCTGAAGAAGTACAAGATGGAAAGTAACACCATATTTCTTATAATTTAAAAACCAAACAAAAGATTGTTTTAATTAACTATAATAAAAGGTGAATTTTTTTTTGTAAAAAGTTCATTTCCTCTCTATATAAAATTTGTTTAATTGTCCAGATAGAATATAATACACGAATAGCATATTTACATTTGTATGCTATTATTACTAACTTGTTAACATACGTATTGTACTATATGTATCCCTTATGTGATCTTACGAAATACTAGGCATTATTCTTACAAATAGTACTTTACAATTACTTATTAAAACAAATTTTTGTATTAATTTTATTTCATTTGTAATAATTATTTCTTTGGGTATATATGTAATAAAAATACATAATTATTGTGTATAAAGTTAAATATATTAATTTATTTTACGTATAAATACACATGTATGAACCTACACATGTATATTTTTTTAAGAATTTCCTTCCTTGAATTAAACGGTAGTATAAAAAATATATTTGTCTATTTAATATGAAACGAACTGATATATACGAATTTTCTTGAAAATGGTTGAGCATTAAGTCTTACTGTTTGCACAGTTATGATTTTTATGAACCCGTATAACTATGTAGAGTTTTAAAAAAATCAGTGTATTGAAGGTTTGATAAGACCTTTATAATATTCATGTAAAAAAATTAATTGTACAATATAACTACTTTATAAAACGTCAAAAATTATCAAGGTCCCATGGTGTAATGGTTAGCACTCTGGACTCTGAATCCAGCGATCCGAGTTCAAATCTCGGTGGGACCTGAGTATGGTAATTTTTATTCATTTTCTAATTTTTTTATAAAAAAATAATAGTTTTTTTTACGTATTAATAAAAACGTATTTGTAATTTTATAACGACTGATTAAATTCTTATAAAAACAAGAATAGTTGCAAAAAATTTTATCGGTAAACATTGTATATACATATATTTTTTAATTATACATAACATTCAGCGCCATCAGCTGACTGTGTCGTTTTTATGAATTAAAATTATTATGTTAACATATATAAGTGTGTTGGGCATAGCTTTCATTTGTTTAGTGGCGGTTAATATTAATGAGAAAATAAGATTTAAATGGGTGTGTACTATATTGTCAAAATCGAACAAATAATACGAATTGCATACATTTTTGATTAAATCATATTTTGATTATATTTATATCTGAAATAATCACTGAATTGTAAAAACGTAAGTATTTTCTTATTAAGATATAACCTCATAGTTCACAAATTGTTAGCAACATTGTTATAACAAATTTATACATTATACAAAATTGGATACCGAAATAAGATTGTAAATCATAATACATACTTAATTTGTTACAGTGTATGTGTGTATGTGTGTGTATACAAGGAACAAAATAAATTCAAAATGAGTGCGCGTCTTTTAAAAGATCCTGCTACTGTTAGTAGTCGGATATTTGTAGGTCATCTACAAACAGATGATATGACAAAACACGAATTAGAAGAACACTTTTCAAAATATGGAACTATTGTGGGATCTCTTATTAATCGAGGATTTGGTTTTGTTCAATTTGAAGAAGAACAATCTGCTCAGAAAGCTATTCAAAATGAAAATGGAGCAATGTTTAAAGGCAGAAGAATAGGTAAAGAAGACATTTTTTCATCTATTATTCTTCTACACTGTGTTAGCATAACAGCTGTTAGTCTCAGGAAAGGAAAACTAGTTTTAGTGGTCCCTGGGGTGGGTGGGTCCCAGTCACCACGACACAACGCGTCCTCAGGTTGCGAATAGAGGAAAGGTCTCTTTGTCTCAGATAGGGACGGAGGTTAGCTACGAATAAATTGAATAAGCAGTTATCGGACAGCCGATTGGAATTGGTCCTCTTGTTCGGGGGTTGGGTGTAGATTTAATAAGTTCACACTGTAAAACGACTTTATTAAGAAACAATAAATAATAATTCTTCTATATTTTAGCACATTGTCTAAACGTTTTTTTATAATTTTTGTTAAATCATCAAATTTATCTTTATAGATGTGAGACCTGCCAAAAAAGATTCGCAATCTAGTAACAATAATACAGGAGGAGGAGGAGGAAATAACAGTGGAGGAATAAATAATCCTGGAAGTATAGCTGGTTCTAGTATAGGTACTGTTGGTAGTGGACCAGGAAAACCACTGGGTGGTTCTAACAATCAATTCAGTACCACAAACAATCATTTTAAAAATGCAAATGACTCCTTCGGTAGTGGAAATCCGAACTTTAGTAGTGGAAATCAAGGATTTAATAATTCAAATCAGAATCTTCCTAACGATAATCAATTTGTTGGTAACAATTCTGTAACAAGTCCATTCATTGATGGAAATCAGAGCAGAGATAGTACAAATGATCAATTTGGCAATTTGAATCAACTTCGAGGAAATAATAATGATCAATTTAATAATAATAGTCAAAATAGAAACAGCAATCAATTTGGTCCTGGTAATCAAAACAGAAGCGGAACTGAACCATTTGGTAGTGGTCCAGGTAATCAGAATAGAGGCGGTACTAATCTGTTTGGTCTTACTACAAATCAAAATAGGCCAGGTAACAACCAAAATCGGAATCAAAATATACCTGGTGGTAATCAAAATTCAGGCAATGGTGGTGGAGGAGGAAATACTCCTGGTGGAGGTGGTAGATTGCGAGGAACTAGAGGAGGAAAAAATAGAAACAAAAATAGAGATAATTCATCTGGGAATAATTTTAGAGATCGTAGTCCAATTAATAGAAGTAATCGTATAGATGATAAAACTGGTCGTGATTGGGAACATAAACCAAATGATAGATTACGTAGCAATGCTTTTGGAGGAAGAGACTCTTTTAATGATAGTAACTCTCGTTATGATGATTTCAAAAATTCTGGTCCTCGGGATATGAACATTAACTTTGGGTAAAAATTTTTTGTAAAAATATCAATGCTCAAAGTAAAATGACGTTTTACATAAATATGTGTTTTTTAGAAACAATTCAAATTCAGATTATCCAACAATTGCAGCTGAAAAAAATGATTGTGAAATTATAGTAGTTAATAAAGCATTAACGTAAGTTGTTCATGTTTATTACTGATAAATGCTTTTTACATGTTTTATTAACTGGTTATATATATTTATAGAGAATATGCAGAAGCTATCGAAATGCGTTTAAAAAAAGTAGGTCTAACCGTAGATCTATTATTTCCAAATGAAGATGTTCTTTTGAGTCGTGTTCTTGGAAATATAGCAAGTCGTGGTTGTTTGTATGCTGTAGTGGTAACACCTATTAATCAAGAACATCATTCTCTCACGCTTAACATCTTACATGGTTTACCTCAAGGTAACTAATTTTAGTTGTTTAGTACCGTTTGAGTACCGGAAGATTTAAAAAAAAGCATGGTCGAAAACAGCTGAACAGTGCGATACTGCTCTGTCAATTAAGTGTTGAAAAAAGCCGAAGATAACAATTGTGCTCCTCTAATTAATGGTCGGCAATGGTAAAAGGGTGCCGTCAGTTGTCTTTATCGACAAAATGCACTGGTTTTTTTTTACAAGAAATTTGAAGAGCGTAAAAGTGGCTCGTGGTACTCAAACGTTTAAATTCTATAAGTATATATATATATATTTAAATAATTTGAATTGGTTTACAGAACACAGAAATATGCCTGTTGAAGATGCTATTAATTTAATATCAAGAGATTTTGCTAATTACAAAGCAGGAGGTCGTTCAGTCCCTCTTAATACACCTCTTACAATGGAACGTCATCCTGACGCCATCCAAGTTCTTTTAAATATGTTAGCAGATAATCGTCAATTGACTGTACTACAATACGATAGAGTTATAAAGTACCTTGAAGTTAAAAGAGAAGAGCAAGTAGAAGTAGAATTGGGCGATGCAAAAGATTTACCAGCTACAACAACATTGACAGTTAACGATCCAAAGCAAGCTGAGCTACAATCGAGAATACTTAATATTTTGAATAGTAATAAAAGCAACTCATCAGTTCCAGTACCAAGTCCAGTTCCGGCACCAACGCCAGCACCAGCTCCTGTCCCTCCAGCTAATTGGGGAACAGGTAAAAGTTATAGAACTACACTGATAAACTTGCAATTCTATATACACACTATATATACTATTTCATACTCCAATAATTTTTGTAATATAAACATTATTGGTGTGATAGTATCAATAAATCAGGATAGTTCAACATTATTTCATATGTTAAATCAAATATCTAATAGATATCCTATCATTAATTTTTGCTAGCAGCAAATATTAAAATTATGTTTTATTTATTTATTATAATTTTTTTCATTTTAATATTAATTTATTTGACGAACAGCTTTCTGTCACAGATTTATATTGACACATTTAGTACAGTGCACTAAAGCATAGGCTTATTTTTAGTGCTAATATTTTACAGTAAGACTGTTGTTATACTAAGTTTTTTTAATGATTATAAAGGAGTTTTATTTCCTTTATTGTACTGCGGTACAAATCATATATGTTGCACACAAGCTTTATGAAATTTTTCATATAGTATGGAAGATAATTCCTACGTGGCATGCGTCAAAACTTATCTTCTCTTTATTCTGAAACCGCGTATACGGATTTTTGCTATGCATTTTCCGTTTTTTTTTTATCCGTGAATAAAACTTCTTTTGAGGAAGTTATTTACGTGCGCGTTCTTACGTACAATTACGATTGTTCTTAACCAGAACGAACGAACTTCGTACGCTTTGAAATAAATTTAGTGTAAAGTGGTGTTTTGTGAAATTGCGGCACAGTGTGGTCAAAGCGAACGAACTTCAAATCATACTTTGTCTGGGCTTGTACCCACCGACTTTATGAACACATCATGTTATGCCAGCAGCATCAACAAATGCCACATCAGCATCAACGACTTCAACAACTACTACGGGAGTTTCACCATCGCCATTATTAAATGATCCAACGGTTCAAAAGGCTCTTGACAGTTTGTTACAAGGCAATTTGCTCAAGAGCATTGGTGATCAACAACCACCACCACCACCAGCAGTAGCACCAACACCAACACCAACACCTCTTTTTGCAGCTTTTCCTAATATTGGACGTTTCTAACTAGCATTACCGTAATTCATGAAACTTTTTTAACCACTCAAACGACTTCGTTCTTAATCACTCATTTTTTTCTACATTATTCAATGATAAATATTGCACACTTTATAAAAATCGTAGAAAATTGCTATACATAGCATTTTCTTTTATTTAATACTACATACTTCAAATACATATTTGAATTCTTTATAAAATGCTTTCTTCTTTATATTCAATGGTATTAAAACCGAAATGCTTTGCATATACATATAATACTTTTATTTTCTCTTTTTTTTTGTATAAGTAATAGAATATTTGAAGTGTGTGCGTTTATCTAAATTACTCATAATCATGTTACTTTCAATCATATGTATGAAATTTCTATATACTATTTATCAATTTTATTTTGAATAGTGTACAGAAATTGAATATTTTATTGAAGCTTTTTATTATACTCAAAATTACATTTAATAGCAATTCATTATAATAGCAAATTTTTTTATCTGTAAATGTCTCATTCTCTGATATAAATGATCAGAGATAATAGCATATACATATGTATATATATATATGTGTATACTGCTTCTATATGATTTCGTTATGAACTTAATGTAGAAAATATTATAATATAATATCCATAGCTCTTTTATTTAGCATGGACGTAATTTTAATTTTGTTTAATTATACATTATATCTAATATGCAATATAATAACATAAAAATTGACCGGCCTTTATTGTTTTCTAAATTTGTTTTAGTTCAAATAAAAAATGTAAAAATATTATTTATCAATGAGAAAACAATTAAACTAAAAACAAAAGTAATGTGTAAAGTACTGTATCCAATTAAAATTAATATTTATATATACATCCATTCGTTAATCTTTTGTTTTATATAATTTATAAAACTTTACGCGTTATCATAATGAATTATTAAATATGAATTTCTAAACTCTTAGTAAACAAATATTTACATCTCATAAAAATAATTCCATCTTATTTCTAAATTTGAGAATATAATAATGCATTTTTTTCCTAATTTCTATTTTTCTTTTCATATACTAATAATATAGATTTATATTTCTTATTATATATAATAGGAATTATAAATATACTTACCGAAAAGGTAAAGTATTGTTATAAACTATATAGTTACATATACACATTAGTTTATAATTTCCTTGTATTGACACTGATTAAAAAATAAATAAATAAATGTGTGTATATACATATCAGATGCATACGTACATATATATATATATANTATATATATATATATATATATATATATATATATATGTGTGTGTGTGTATATATATATATATGTATACACATTTCCTTAAGTTGATGTAAAAAATAATGTGCATGTATTTAGTGTCCTTTAGCAAGATATAAATATAACTTAAATAAAAAATTTTTAGAAATATTTCATGTCTTTTTATTAAATATACTGCTTAATAAATAAACCCATGTATTATGGATCTAAAAAACAAAATATATGATAAATAATACAAGTGCATTTTTTATAATATCAAGTAGCATTATTAATTTCCATATGTTTATAACTAAAGCAGTAGCAAATTAATTTAAGAAATAAATATTTGTTAATGCAAGAGAAAGCAACTTTATTAAAGCCAGTATATAAGTAGCTGTGCAAGTAATAAACAAAAATTAAAGCAGTTTTTACAAAGCACATAAATAAGCCATTAAATACAAACAAGCCAAGCAATGATTATTTTCTTTAAAGCAATTTAAATCATTTAAATTTACCTAAATAGTAGCTTCTGAGATACTGTTCTGCATGAATTATCTCTTCGCATGGTTGAGATACTTCATTATATAAAATATTAAGAACATTTTTTACTGCATCAATATCATACATGTTCTTAAGAAGTCTTTGTTTAAAGGGTTTTAATTTTTCCACGAGTTGTTTTTTTTTTGTAATTGAACCCACGTGATTACTAAGTATTTCATTATAAGTGGGCCAATTGAATATACATGCAGAACATTGGCAATCAAAAAAATAATCTTGCATTATTTTTTCTTTCCTTTCTGCACGTGACATATATGCATATGCAGGACCATAACTAGTGAAAACTTGATCTCCTGGTAAAATCGGCTGTAACGCACGAGTAATCATAGTCAGCTCTTCAAAATGTCTTAATGTATTTGGATTACAAGAATGATTGTACAAACTATGTGTCACGTATAAACCTGATCCAGATTTAATTCCTGGCTCTTGTTGTACCTAATAAAAGTAAAAGCAAAGAATCAAAAAATAAGAAGAAAAAGTCATAAACATATTAAATACTTATAAAACTTACTGAAAAACAATTTGAAGACATAATAACGCAAGCTCGAAACATAATACTACCACAAAATTTTAAATCGGATAATTCACTAATATCTTCCAAATAATCAATTTCATATTTTTTGCCAAAAAAATTAGTCCGTATAGCTAGAAGAATAGAAGTGAGAGCTGAAATACATGCAAATGCACTGATACCAATCAATGGTCTCGTTGTCATATTCGTTGCAAGACTTAGAGCAGATCGAGCACTGAAACTAGATAATACACCTTCATCTGTAAAACCTGCTGTTCTGCTATCTAAAGGTAAACAATTATATTTAACTATGTTATGCTAAATGTGTGATATATCAAATATAAAAAAAAAGATTAAACTACATACCAGGATTGGATTCAGCAATTTTCATATCCTCTTGTAATTCTTTTATCTTAGAGCCATTTTCTGTTACTACGATTAGCAGTCTAACAATTTTAATAATCATTTTAATCTTATCTTTATCAACGTTCAATAAACTTTGTAATAACGCCAAAATTGGACATTCTGTCATATGAGCCATGTCCCAAGCTGTCTTCTTACATTCTTCTGAACAATATTGTGCTATTGGACAATTTGGACATGGTATTAAATTATAACATCTTGAGAGACATTGATGACAATGCGTATAAAACCTACAATATTAAAAAAATTTAAAAATTAATTCGACTTTTAAAATATATCATTACCTTTCTTCGTAGATAACGTGTGCATATGGCTTTTCAATTGTAATTATATCACCTGGACCAAACTTTTTGGTAGCTCTAAAGTGACGTCCAAATTCTTCAGAAAATACAATTTCGATACCATTACTAGCAGCAGGACATTCCTTATTTTGACCATGAGTGAGCAATAAAGGACCTTCTTTCTCTAAATATCTTGGTTTTTTTGTTATACATTCAATCGGTAAATGGCTAACATTAAAAAATCGTTTTTCACGATTTTGATTATCAAGCAATAAATCTTTTCCATTTTTTTTATCGTTAACATGCTTAATATCATTAGTCTCTGTTTTCGTAATGTCTTCTTTTGCATTTTGAATCAAACAAATTTGATTTATAATTTCTTCAACGTTACTATCTTTATCCACAGTTATTTGTAAAGTTTTCTTAAGTTCATCGATTGCCCTATCTCCTCTCTCCTTAAGTTTTTTTCTTTTATTTTCCGGATAGCCACATAATAAAGCGGCATCGATATCTATCAAACATTCTTTATACATTTCTTTTCTAAACAAAGCTGCAGATCTATTTGCATATGCATATGCCATTAATTCTTTATCATTAGCATATGCAAGACTTTTAGTATAACTTTCTATAGCTTCAATATCATCGCCCATAACAAAATGTTGATTCCCTACATTAACAAAAATATATTTGCTCACATGCTCACATAGATAAATTAAATTTAAAAGACTTTTTTACCTTCTTCTCTATATTTAACTGAATCCTTTTTATTTTTTCTGTCAACATTTAACGATGGTAATTGCGACTTCACCATATTTTGCAAAATATGTCCAACAAGTGCTTCACATTCCTTTTGTAAACCATATCCCACATGTGATACATTCTTTTGCTTAAGATTTAATATTAACTCTTTTGCTAGATCCATATTACAATTCTAAGCTGTTATAAAAATAACAACTTACTTAGAGATAAAATTATATATATACAGAGCAAAGCTGTAAATACTATTAAATTTATAATAAGTAAATAATATATATGTATATATGTATATAAAATAATTAGAAAAATAAATTAATACAATTAAATATTAACAATCGTTAGATTACTGATCAATATCTTTATTTAATTATCATTTTGCCATTAAAAAAACTTACTTGTAATAAATATATATTGTATTAGAAGTTCTATACTCAAAGAATTACAGACTATTGCATTGGCTAAAGTAGTGCATGCACTAAGATTAAGACTATAAGGTGAGACTAAAATTACCTCTAGGAAAATGAGAGGGAACTAAAGACTGTGTAACTACACAATCAAAGCAAGTACATTCTTAGTGTAATTTAATCTATTAGAAATTTATTATGTGAATACTACACTATATATTTTGTATGTATAATAAAAGATGCGATATTTTTTATTATAAGTACCACAATATATGACCTACAGATAATAAAAAATATTTGTGACATTTTACATATTTAAATTTTAAAAATAGAAAAAAAAGTTATTTCTAAGCCATTTAAAGTTAGATCGAGATAATATAAGATATTGAATATTTTTGTTAATTTATTCAAAGACAAAAATAAACAAATAAAATATTTATGTTATATATACATTTATTTTATTTAAAAAAATATATATATATTTATTGTAAATTCTATATGGGAAATAGAAAATTTAGTATTTATGTATATTGCAACATAAATGTAAATGTACTAAGCACTAATACTTTGGCTCTTATCCAAATTCATAACAAGTACTTAAAACAATATTTTTTGTTTTTATATTGACGTATATTACTTATAAAGAAGATTTTATATGTACTTAATAATGTCCGATTAATACTTAAATAAAAGAAAAATTATCTAATAGTGAAAATAATAATTTTTTAATTTATCTTACATTTCTATTGGGGTTAAATTTCTTAAACAAAAATAATTTCTTAAACTAATATAATTATAGTATAAAAAATATCTAAAATACATATACAAAGAAAAAATGCATATTCATGATATACTCGTATATTTTTTTGTTTATATATTGAATAACAATAATTTAGAAAATTAGCAGCCAATTGTTTTAGTCAGAATAAAATGAATTTTATGTCACACAAATGATTTTTGATACAAACTTGTTCTATATATTAAATATAGTAGTAAATAATTCAATCGTCTTCCCTTTCTAAATTTATATGATTCCCAAACTTTGCATATAACTGTGTCTTTAATTCGTTCATCAATGATTTCAATTCTTCGCATTTACTTTCTAAATTTGCTATCTCTGCTTTCTTTTTTTCTTTAGCATTCTCTAAACAACTCTGAAATTATAAACAAAATTAATATATAATAATAAAATATACAGGGTATCCTATAATTCGTGGTATAAACAAGCAGGAAATGATTCTACATGAAAATACAGGCGTACTTGACAAATTTTTGAACTTATTTTTCTTTAAAACAAAACTTTATATAAAAAAAAATTGATTCTAGATTTTCGATTTAATTTTTCATGTAGAATCCATTCGATGCTCCCCTGTACCACCAGTTACAAAGCACCCGGTATATATACATGTTAAAATTATAATATCGTTTTCAGTGATGGTTATTAACAACCTGTGTTTTTTCAGTATCTTGATGAACAAAAACTTCTCCAATATAATATGGTATCTTAGCGTCGTCATCTGCGAGAGTCAATTCATCACAAGCATCTTCTAAATTTTTCAATTCATTCTATAAATTTAAAAAAAAAAAGATAAATCAATTAAATTCAACCATTTTAAAATAAAATTAAATGACATATAACCAAATAAGGCTACAAATTAGTAGAACGATCTAAGAATAGATTATATTTTCTAATCACTTGTTTAAGTTTAAGTTCTTCTCTATAATCTTCCAATTTAGCATTTTGTCTAGCGAATCTGTTGATTTTTTGTTGATCATCGTAAGTAATATGAACATCGGAATCCTGAAATGTAAAGGGACAAATTAACCTCTCTATATACCATAAGAAAATATCTTTAACAATTTACTTACTGGTTGAAATCCACCTTGTTCATTTTTTCCACCAGCCATTGTTATTTATTTATATATTAATAAATTTTTATTAACTTATAAATTACGTATTTATTGTAGAAAAAGTAATTTTGACAAATTGGAAACCGAATATATTTTTCCTTTTCTTCATGCATTCATGAAATTTTGTAATTCAGGCGCATGCGTTCTAAAACTTTACGCTAATACGCGTGCGCTTGGACTATTCATTTTTACAATAATTAATAAATATACGAACATAAATAATGGTGTGTATATATGTTAAATGAATTAATGATTATATCTGGAATTTCTAATATAAAAGATATATCTAGTATGAAAAGAAAATTATTTATTACAAAAATACAATATTAATAGAATGACACAACTTTTCATTCGCTAAGATGAAGATCTTTAGCTAACATATGAGCAGTAATATACATCATTTTATTTTTATTTTTTAAATATGCATCAATCGCAGTCTGACGCATTTCTTCCCAGTTGTAAAGATCACGGAATATCGGACGAACAAATTTCAATCGTTCCAGATCGGTTGCAAATTTTAAAGCATCTGGTACTTTTGATGCCCAGAGACTTTTTATGCATAAACGTAACCACAAAAATCTGAAAACATATATTACGTTAAATACATGAATACAAAATATACCTCTATTATTTAACATAGAGCTTCTCAAACTTTTCCACTTGACAAACCCTTTTACCCAAGCAAATATTTTCGCGACCCTGAGAATAGAACCTATACTATCTTCTTTTTCACTATAATAAACTCATAAACAATAATATATGTGTAGTATTTTAAACTAGTTTTGAATTAATTTTTGATCGTTGTGCATTCAGAAATTTATTAATTTTGCTAAAATTTTTGAGATTCCCACATGAGATCACGATCAACACTAAAAAGTCTTGATTTTACATAAAATTTAATATATACTTAATTTACCTTATTTCAGAATTCTTAACAGAATCAATATTATATACACTCTGCATAGTTTTAAGTTTTTTCTCTGACAAAACAGTAGATGATGCATATAAATCAGCTATAAATGTTTTCTTTTGAATTGGGGTAAAATCTTGTAAGTCTTTTATGTCAAAAGGTACTGAACTATTTTCATCCCATGTAATCCATTTTTGTGCTAATTCAGTGCAGGCAACAGCTAAACTTTTATCATAATTTGGTATGACCGGTGGCATACCTGGTTCATAAAGCCATGCATTCCAATCCACTGAATTTAACAACTTAAAATGTCATAAATACGTTTAGTATTTTATTTTTATTTTTAATACAATGTGCTATACTATTGGTTACCTCAGTTTTATCTGAAAAATATTTGTATAGATACTCCTTCCAGTCATTAGTAACTACACTTTTATATTGAAAAGTTGCTAAATATGACTTTAGAAAAGGTTCAAATACATTTGGACCACCTAATAATTGCTCTAAGTAATATAAAAATGTATGACCTTTTTCATAAGGTATAGGAGAAAATGTATCATCAGGATTAATTCCTATTAAGCTGGGAACTAACTTTGTTAATTGATTCGTTTTTCCAAATGTTTCAACCTGAAAAACAAATTTTATTTAATAAATAATACTTATCTTATATATATTTAATACGTTTTTTGAACAAGCATATATGAAGTAATATTTGATTTTACTAACAGATTCTTCCAAATATTGAAGATCAATTAAAGCACTAAAGTCTCGGTATTTCTCACCAAACATCCTTCCATTTATCTTTCTCTCAACGAACATAGTGAAGCCTTCATTTAACCAAAAATGTTCAAAGTTTGCATTTGTTACTAAATTACCAGTCCAGCTATGTGAAATTTCATGAGCTACTACATTAGCTAGAGAACGGTCTCCAGCAAGAAGGGATGGTGTTACAAATGTTAAACATGGATTTTCCATTCCACCATATGGAAAGCTTGGTGGGAGCACTAACAAGTCATACACGCCTATCGAAAATAATATTATATATAAAAATAATAAATAACTTAAAAAAGAAATAAAAAATATATATATATATATTTATTTATTTATTTATTATATTTTTTTGAAAATATCATACCCCACACATACTGCCCACATATATCTTCAGCAATTTTTAGCATAGTCTCAGTCTCAGCAAACTCATACGCACTTTGCTCTATATATTCTTGCTCAGCCCAGACAGTAGTTCTAGGGCCAATCTTTTTAGATGCCAATACACCTACTGCAATAGCCACTAAGTATGATGGTATTGGAATAGATTGAGAATATGTATATACTTTTGTATTTTCTGTCTCTTTTTGCTCTTTTAATAAAGCAGACATTAAAACTGTCATCTCTTTTGGTGCTGTTATCTGAAAAGACAATTTACTGTATTCTTTAAATAAATTTGTATATTATAATATATTAAATATCTATTTATATACCTGAGCAGTATAGGTGAATTTGACAGATGGTGTATCTTGACAAGGAATTAAAGATCTAGCGTGTAAAGCCTTTAGGACACGATTAAATATACATATACATGTATAATAAAAGTAATTTCTTTTTTATAGTAATTAAGATGAATAAAATATTTACCTCGCATTGAGAAAATAGGTAAGGATGTTTTCCTCCAGCTGTTTGTTCAGGTGTCAACCATTGTAAAGCAGTTGCATTTGGTGCAGTTTCATAAATAATTTCAACTGTACATCTGAAGATGGAATTTTAAATGTATTAACAATACTATAAATAAATAATATAATTATTACCTTTTATCGTCATCATCAAGTGAGCATGCATATTTTGGTAAGTAAATAACAAATCTAGAACCATATTCAATTTTGCTATCTATTTTATAACTCAGATTAATTTCATTATCAGCATTTTTAACTGATAATATATTAAGATCACGATTATCTAAAATCTAAATATTAAAAATAATATTAAAATTAAATTAATATAACATGAAAAAAGATGAATGAATAATAACAAAACATTATAATTAGAATTTTTACCAATTCATTTGAATCGCCAGTTTTAAGTACGTTAAGAATCGCTGTACCTGACAAAATTTTTTTTTCAAAATCAACCTTCAACTTTAAATCAATATGAGTTATAACGGAAAAATCTGTAAATATTTAATTACGATAATAAATAATACATATGCTATAAATATTTATACATTAGTATTTTACATTTTATACAAATTTTTTTAAATAATAATAAAAATTATTAATAATAATAAAATAAAAATTAATATTCATGAAGTATATTTATTACAATATGCTATATAATTATTAATGAAATATAAATATAAATTACCTGGTCTAGCATATGAATTTGGATCATTTTTACTTAAGGCCATTATTAATATAAATGTAATGTATATTTAATTATAAACAAATATTAGAACAGATTTTTAATAAATCACAATGACGATATTACAAGTAAAGGATTCGGTTTAACTTATATGCGCAGTGTAACAAGTAAATCTGAAAAAATTTTAATTATCAATAAAGATAAGTTATATCGAAAACATTATTGAATTATCCAAAATATTTAATACCTAGTATTTATAAAATATTATTTTTCTAAAGATATTACTTATCACATATAAATATAAATATATATTTTTTTTATAAGATAGAAAAGATACTTTAAAATTATATATAAATATATGTTATCGTTTAAATCTATATCGTACCTTTTTTTATATTCTTTGTATATCACCAATTATTAAGCAGATTTGTAGGAAGCTGTAATACTTACTAGTAGATGGCACATCTCTTTCTTTCGAAATAGGGACCCTGTAGGAGAGACGCGCCAAAGAATTTTATTGGACCGGAACTCATGTAGTCACGTGATTGCGCGCGAATGAATCAAACATTTTAAATAGTATTAAAGTTGAATATAATTGTGGGAAATCCAATGACCGCGGGCCGAATGGCTAGTTACTGACCACCGTAACGACCAATGAGAAAGCCGAACACGACAAGGGATTTCACCTTTTTATTTGTGATCTCTCAGAACAGATTTTATTTAACACGATACATAATTTATACAAACACACGCACAATGAGATACAGAATGATAAATTGATATGGAAGAGAGAGCAAGCGCAGTCGACTGATAAGCTCGGCGATTGATATAGAACTCCTATCGAGAAATCCGTTGGATCGATGATCTCCGAGGTGCGAGGAGATGAATCCGGGAGGTACGTTACTAGGCCTGACCAATCAGATTCTCAGGCGTAATTACGCTGCGAATTCTAACCAATCGGCCACCTCTACATCATGATTTGGTTACAAAGCCGAGTCAAAAAGTGTCGCCGCTAGACATGCGCACCTCTAGTAGTTTTCGGGTACGTCTGCCGAACTTAGCGCTAGCAGCCGCGAGATGTCGGCACCGTCCTGGAGCACATAGAGAAACCCTCTACAGTAAAGATAATATTAGACTGAATTTTATTTTATGATTTTTATTTAACGGATGCGACTTGCTTTTCTTAGTTGTACACTTCTCAACGGCTACGCA
>NW_015149004.1:76353-111735 GCF_001465965.1 Polistes dominula
TTGACAATACTGCATCATTAGCAATTGTATTAATGTTTTTTTAATTTATAAAAAGTAATATTTATTTAAAAATGGTAAATAAATGTATTGTTCATGGGTGTACAAGTGGACGAGTCAAGATCGTAATAAGAATGCTAAATTAAATCAGAGAAATACGTCTTTATTCACTGTACCACAGGTAATATAACCTTAATTGATAGTTATTAATTACTAATATAAAAAAATGAAATGATGCAAATATTTTTTAACTCTACCTATGCCATAGAAATTTCTAATCTTGTAAAAAGTGCAATTTACGATAATAAATTAAAATTTACTTTTAATTGGACTTTTTAAATTTAGTTTTCCATCCTTTACTCAACTGCGACTAGGTAAGATGAAATTGAATAGATTTACACAACAAATTGACGATAATATCTTGGAAATAATTGTAAAATAATAAAAAATTTTTTCTTATTGCTATTTTTAACGTTAATTAATAAGATTTGGTTAATTTATTTTGACTAACGCGTGAGTACAATTGTTACATTCCCGCAACAATAAACTAGGTTTTAAAAACCTGATATTAGCCACACTAACGCGCTCTAGTGGCAAAATATCTGTCCCCTCATTTACGAACATTTGTAATACATTGAGATCGCCCTCCTGTTATCTAGGCTCCATACCCCATAGATTTATCACGATTATTACCAATCAGTAATAAAAAAAACTCTCTAAAGAAGAAATTCATTATTACTCGTTCACTGTATGAAAGGTTTTATCAATTTTAAGAATTCTAAACTTCAGAGTTGTTTACTTTACAAATAAATATAATTATATTTTCAGGATTTTCAAACTAATATTATTTATAATTGTTTAAAGAAAGAAGAGGAAGATATCGAAATATAAAATTTTATCGTTTTACATTTATTTAAGAATTATGACACCAATGAGTGACAGTAGTTCATTACCTAAAACAAAAAAGCCATCAGGTAAGAATAGTAATTTAACATTAATGCTTGTAGTCTTTTTGTATTATTGTAAAAATATGTCATGAAAAATATTTTATTTCATTATATTGTCTTTTGATATATGTCTATTATTTTAACAGATAGTGCATTTAAACAACAACGTTTACCTGCTTGGCAACCCATTCTTACCGCTGGAACCGTTTTACCAACATTTTTTGTAATAGGAGTTGCATTTATACCGGTTGGAATTGGATTATTATACTTTTCTGATAAAGTTAAAGAACAAACGATAGATTATACCTATTGTAATTCTAATAGTACTAGTGGTAAAAGGTGTATAGATGTAATCGCACAGAATCCAAAAACTCCTTGTTACTGTGAAATAGATTTTGTATTACCGACAGACTTCGATGGAGAAGTTTATATGTATTATGGCTTAACAAATTTCTATCAAAATCATCGTCGATATGTTAAGTCTAGAGATGATAATCAATTATTAGGAATATTATCCGATGAAGTATCTGGCGATTGTAAACCATTTGCATATGAAGTTAATGAAGATAATATTACCAAACCAATAGTTCCATGTGGAGCTATAGCAAACTCTCTCTTTAGCGATGAATTAACATTATATTCTACTAGAAATGGACAAGATGTTCCATTATTGAAAACTGGCATAGCATGGCCTTCTGATAAAAATATTAAATTTAGAAATCCGGATGGTGATTTAGAAAAAATATTTTCTCGTGAAAGATTTGCTAAACCAAAAAATTGGGATAAATATATCTACGAGTTAGATCCAAATAATGCAAGTAATAATGGGTTTCAAAATGAAGATCTTATTGTATGGATGAGAACTGCTGCTTTGCCAACATTTAGAAAATTATATCGAAGAGTCGATCATTCTGTAAAAGGTTTTACCGAAGGCTTACTTGCAGGAAATTACAAACTTAAAGTTAAATATTGTATGTACATTTTTCTTGAAGAGGAGAACATATTTTTATATACTACATATTTATATTTATTTATATATTTTATTTAGCATATTCCGTGTCTACTTTTGATGGTACCAAAAGAATGATCCTAAGCACAACGTCACTTTTGGGTGGAAAAAATCCGTTTCTTGGTATTGCATACATAGTTGTTGGATGCATTTGTTTAGTACTTGGCATAGCATTATCGATCATACATATAAAATATTCTAAGAGGTAAGAATTGTTATAATAAAAATCAATTAGAAATCAGCTTTCATTTATTATAAAATGAAAGCATTCAAAAATTCATTTTATTAATATAAAAATAATAGTAGTATTCTATTATCTATTGAACAGTCAATATTTTTAGAAAATAAAAAAAAATGTACAATTGTGATTGACAATGAATCATTATATAATGTTATACAGCAAACTAATGTAAAGATGACAACAAGAAAATATGTTTAAGGCACCATAATTGTTCTTGTAAGTGTTTGTAAAGTTGTGGTTTGTTTGTCCTGTGCTATCTGTATTATTTGTTCAGTAGGAGTGTGCATTTTATGTTTTTTGTATTTTTTTTTTTTGTATAAAAATTTATTATTGGATGTATTTTATTGTCTTTATAATGCGGAATGTCTTATAAAATTATTTTTTTATATTTTACTATTTTAGGAGCATGCAATTTATTAAGTAACAAAAATGCATGTAATTGTTAAATATTATTTAATATTTTAGCTTTTTATTATGCAAGAATATATTTCATTTCTTTTTACATATAAATGTAGTTGAAACATAATTTACTTCATGCATTATTACATGTTGGTAAAAAACCTTTATTATTCAAAAATTGAGACAACAGTTAAGGTTTTCCTTTTTTTAAATTTTTGATTTATTAATGAGTATCTATAAAATATTAGGGATATTTTTATTATATTACTTTAAGTATATTATTATATAAACTGCTATAAATTTGATTTTTATTATTTTTTATGCATCGTGTATGCATTTGTTGAAATTATATTTTAGACCAATGTTTTTAGTATAAGTATATAAATAATATAATATTTGTCGTACAATTCTTTTTTTTAGCACAACTGAGATGATTGATGTGAATCCAACTACCGAATATCAATAACAGTTAACTGGATTTAAACAGAATATTTACTGAATTTTGTTGGGCTAACTACCTCTATAGTAACATATAGATATACAATTTTATCATATCTGATCTTATGCAGTAAAAAGAAGAATTAAAATTCAAAAATAATAATTTAAAAAAAGATTGATTTTTATAAAAGATAAAATATTCCAAGTTGCTTTACATTAATAACAACGAAAAGTTATTATTAACGACAAGAGATTTTTGTGTATATCAAATATAACAAAAAATAGTTATTTTGTATTATATATGTTATGAATTTTAGAGATTTATATAGAGTGTTTTATACCAAATACTATATCAGAATGAATTTCTTATTGTTATTATTTATTTGATGTAATATTTTATTTTTAAGTTCTTCATGTTTAAGTAATACATAATTGTATCATTTTTGTCAGTATTGTAAGTAAATAATACTAAGTATAAATATTTGAACGATGTTCTACATATAACTCTGAGTCAAAAATAATATAAAATATAAGTAACAAATTTTATCTAAAGAAGATAAATTTTAGAAGTAAATTTTTGTCCTTTTGATTTAAGATCTTACTCTAATTGATAATAGTCTTAAAAAATTAGTCAAATTAACAATGATGCAATTTTTCTATATCTAACATAATTTCCAAAATTAATCAATATTAAAATTCTTATTATAAGCATTCTCTCAACTTGTACAATTTCAAATAGTAAAAAATAGTATGTGCCTTATCTCTAGAAAAAATATTAAATTTAACATTTTATTTATATCTTTGAATCAAAACAAAAATGCAATTACTACTATTCTAAATAAACGAATCTGTAATTATTGAAAGTATGTGGCTTTATTATTATTATAATAAATTTACACAATTTGTGCTTTAATATACTAATGTAGGTATAAAAAAAGCATTAATAAATTTTCTAAATGTAAATATTATAATTTCCTTGTATAAAAATCCTAAATGTTCCTCAGAAATTATATATATTTATAAGGTAGTTGGAAATAACACAAATCAAATATAGGCGCCATTTGTCATAGTGTTAGGTTATGTTCTTACTTCTAACGAATAATCAACTGTTCCAAATGTAACAAACATTTTTCCTTATAACGTGAAACATTTAATTAGTTAACGGAAAAAAATAAAAGTAAGCATTTTAGTACAAATTCGTCAAAGTATGTAAAAAAAAAAGAAAAGTTTTTCAACATAATTTTAATTAAATAGATGTAGCCATTTAAATTATAAATTATATGATTATGAAATTATTAAATTCATTTAATGTCATTTATATTATTTTTATTTAATAGATGAACACAATTGCACGAATTGGTATTCGTACATTGCGTAGACAATTTCCAAGTTATAGCACATTACCTCCAGAAGTTGTTATATTCACTGATAAAAATATGATTATTTGTTGGCATCCAAATCAAGGCTTTCCTTATGAATACTCAAAGCCTATAATAGAAGAAGTACAAGCTATACCAAATACTGTATTAAAAATTGGTGAACAAGATATTTCAGCAATCTTTAAAAAAAAGAAAGAGTATGATGTCGTTGCAGAATTAGCAAAATTAACCTTCACAACTAAGCATAAATGGTATCCTCGAAGCAGAGATAAAAAGGCAAAAAATACTGAACCTGATAGACCATACTTGTAAAATATTAAATTTGTAAATTATGTTGTGTATGTATTTTTGAATTTGTGTTTATTACAAGAAAATAAAACTATATACTATTATCTTTAAGTGTATTTTTTTTATTTTGAATATTGCACATTATTTTTTATAATAAAACAAATATGTTCAAATTCTTTGAAAAATATCAGTCAGTATTTAAATTATATCTTACATAATTGTATAAGTTTTTTATATTAATTTCATTTACACCGGTACAACATTGATTTCATTAATGAATCATCAATAATTTTTGTTCATAAAAGAGAAAGTGAAGAAATAAGTGAAAATCCAAATATCAAAGGATTATTTTAATTAATATATAATGACCGTTATATGGATAAAGTACTTATATTGAAAGAGAAAAAAAATATTGCCTTGTAAGGTAATAGATTTGAAGAGTTTGTCAAACATTATACCAAAACTATAACTTTCAATAATATTATTCATTTTTTATACAGTAATCATTCATATTCAAAAGTTAAGCTGCAAGAAAGCTTTAAAGAATGCTAAAAAAAAACTGTTAAACTGACGCTCAATTGTGGAAAAAAATATTCTTTCAAGGATATTGCTTTTGTATAAATTGAGCAAATTCATTACAGCTTACGAAAAAGAATTGGGTCTTAACAATGCCAAAATGACAACCAGTTTGTTGAACGTCAAGTTAATGTCAATGATCCACGAGTCTTACAATATCATCTAAAGAATCCTGACATAACTGCTGAATTACAACTACTAATTTAATTTACATTCATTTGTACACAGTCTCATAAGTGAATAAATTATTTACAGATATTATAACTTCTTGATACACTTTTAGTAAATAAGTTTTTCTATGTATTTACATATTTTGTTCTTCTATTTTGTCGTTTACAAATGTTCAGGAAAGAGTTGCCTTTCACCTTCGTATAATAAAATTTGTAATGCTTTATATAACAAATATCTTCCAAATCTACATTTATCTCGTTGACTCCACGTAGCTATAATACCATAATATTCACCACTTTTACAATTACTTAAATGTTCAATGCCTAACGTGTCTATCATTATTGCTTCTCGCGTATATGCTTCTACTGGAATTGTATTTTGAAATACATGCAAACATATAACACCATAGCCATCGTTCCATATATCTATTATATGCTTAATTTTTTTATTTAATAAATATTGTTCTTTTGAAACCCACATGTTAAAAGCATCATAGAGATGAGAATAAGGTCTAGATCGTTTACCTTTTCCAATATAAAATATAGAAGAAAGAAAAGTTACCCAAACCTCTGATTGAGTAAGTTGCAACGCACGATGTGGTAAGTCTTGAGTTACGCGTGGATCCAATAAAAGATAATTAAAAGATGTTTTAGCTGTTCCTTCACGCCATCTACGAGATGGATCTGGTGAAACGAATTCTTTAAATATATCGTTTTCAATTTTCCCATATAAATTCAAATCATTTATCCATTCTCCAAATGCTAACCACGGTTTCATTTGATTTGATTGATCAGATATATTTCTTAAAGGAGACAAATTTGTATTTAATTGTTTATTTTGTATGTTAACAAGACGTTTTAAATATAAATGTCTTGTCGTACTAGTAATTGGTCCAGGCTTATCACCTAATTTAGTCAACTTTTGTCTTAGAGTATAATTATCAATCATAAGCAATTCGGATGGAAAATTAGATTGTCCAGAGGAACCTTTTAAAAAAATAAAAAAAGATAATAAATAATAGCTTTCTTAAAAACACCTCTATTAAGAATTTCACTTCAAATATTAATAACATACTTGTTTTATTCTGGCTGAAATTAGACTCGTTTTTCTCGCTATCTTCTTGAATGCTGAAATTTCAATTATAAGAATTGTAATAAAAATGGGAAGTATAAAAAGTTATTATGTTTTCTTACCTAGCAGGAGTAATACATTTTCGTCGTTCTACTAAAATTACTCCTTTTTCTTGATCTTCATATTTATATTCTTCCTGCACACTTACGTATGAAACAGAAGATCTAAAATATAATTATATTGTTGTATATATATTATGTGTTTAATTATTATTTCTTGTTGATATAATTTATATAAAAGTTCTTTTATATACTTTTATATTATATAAAATACTGACCTTGATATAGAAAAATTTTGTTCTGGTGAATTACATGTGTCTACTTGATTATTTTGTAAATCACTTATTTCTGTAATATTTAATAAATTTTGTTCGTCAACATTTACTGTTATTTTCATATCCTTGTCAATTTTAGGAATGCAATGATAAGTCATTGTTTTTTTTAATTTCGTTAATTTAACTGATGATTGTTTATCGCTACATATCTCATAGAGATCATTATTATGTTCATGTTTATTATTATTATTATTATTTAAGTTTTCTGAATTTGATATTGCTGGATCATCAGATTCAGTTAAACTAGGAGAAGTATCGTCACAAGATAAAATATTAATATTTTCGTCATATTTGCTTTCGTGTAATTTCATAGCTAATCGTTTATCAACATACGTTTCACTATTTCTTGATTCAGAATAACATGAGTCATCTGGCGATAGCGATAATGTTGAAATATTGCTTGAAAAACGATTATATATTTTATTTGAATCTTCTAATGCAAAATTGTTTTTTATAATTCTTTTTCCTATACATTTTTTTATATCCTTATAAGAAATTTGTTCACGCCTTTGCTTTCTCCTTGGCGTAGATTGAATTATTTCTTTTTTTTGCTCATTATATTCGTTAGAAGCTGGTGATTTATAATATTTATTTGAACATGGGGTAACGAAAGATTTAGTGTATTTGTTTTTAAGATTATTCGACGGAGAACAGCTTTTAAAATTCGATGTTTTTATTATGTTTTGTTTTTTCTTCGTATTTATAGGAGTATAAAAATTCGGCGAAGTAGTTATGATTGAATTGTCTAGAATATTTTTTTGTTTAAATTTTGATGAGAAATATTTTTTTTTTGGTTTTATAGAATTAAGATTAGAGCTAGTCTTTTGACTTGAAGATAATAATGGTAAAATACAACTTTTTTTAGGAATGTTTTGTTTTTCATGTTTCACATGATCAAAGGTTGTTTCGCTAATGGTTGAATCGCTTGTAAGCGTCGAAGAGAGAGAATTAATAATTTCGCTAATAAGAAATTTCTCCTTTTTAACATTTTCATTAATGCAAAGTTTTTCAAAATTAATTTCTAAATCACTTTCCTTTAAATCTTGTTTAGATGCCAAAGACGATATGTTCGAAATCATACAGGAGTCACACATATCATTAGATGTTTCTTCGTTACAATATCTCAAAATCATTTTATTGGAGTTATTATTATTATTCCTATTTGATGATACATTTTTGGGTATGATGTATTCAGCTATAGTGTTACCATTATTCAAGACAATTTTATCTAAAATAAAAATAAAATAAACACAAAGTTAATTATAAAATTTTGAAACTCCTTGAATAAAGTGAACTCTTCATACTATAACAACAATATATGAGATTTGTATTACTTTTTATAGCCCAAATATAAGAAGCACATAATGTAGTTCTGAATATGGCATGAAACTGTGCATATTAAATCATAGTGCAAAAGGTTATTAATAACATTTTTGTACTGTTTGAATAAACAAAAATTGTGAACAACCATTATATGTAACAATATATTCCACCTTACCTAATGACATTTTGTATTTTGGTTTGTCATCTTCGCCTACATTATAGCCGCAATAGTTTCCAAGAAGTGTAATAATTTTATAATACTTTCCATCAAATGCGTAATGAAATGGACTTCGACCTTCATCATCTAACTGCAAAGGATCACCTCCATTTGCTAAAAGTAACTCTAAAATGCGAATTCTACCCCAAGCAGCAGCAACATGGACAGGTGTTAATCCATCGACAGATCTATAAGAATATAATAATAAATATGAGAATTAAAAATTAAGTTTCATTTAAATTAAGTTATACTAATTGATTGATGCTTACTTAACATTAGGATTTCCACCATGTCGTAAAAATAATTTCGTTACTTCTTCTGCAAAAATTTCGGAATCATTACCGATCACTAAATGAAAAGGAGTAATACCATGTGTCGGAATTAAAACGTTTGGATCTGCCTCTTTATTTAAAATAAGAGTTGTCACTTGTCTGTTATAAATCAAATATATAAATGTTAAATTAAAAAAAAAAATTATCATTTATACATCAAAATATTTATGTTCACAATACTTCACTTTATATTTGTATCCTCTAGACCATCACAAAGCGAAGAAGCCAAAAAAAGTTCTCCTTTATTTTTTGGTGTGGTTAACATTTTCATTTGAAAATTATTATATTTCCTTAAAAAGATGACATTTAAAACTATATAAATAGTAATAACTTTTAAACTTCAACAGTAGTCAAACAAAGTACGTGATTGGCGCTTAAATTAAAAACAACTAACTTCAAGTATTGTAAATACTACCGATGGACTCATACAGGATAGGGACCCTATAGGAGGGATGCGCCATGTACATTGCTGAGGGACAGGAACTCGTGTAGTCACGTGATTGCGCGCGAATGATTCAACTAACCACAGCCGTTAATACATACTAAAGATAAACATGGCTGCGCGATGCAACGGAAGCTGTTCCCCCACATTTTCAGCCTAGCAATGTACATGGCGCGTCCCTCCTATAGGATCCCTAATCAGGGCTGTTAACAGCGCTTCTAGTGTATATTATTTTAATTAATTATCAGTTAAAAATTACCGACTGTGAATAAGAAGTGTTTAAATGACAAGAAAATTAAAGGAAAATATTGTCATAAATTATTTTCTCTTGCTAATTGATAATAGTAATAAAAATAATATAATGAATAATCTGGTGATTTAAATTTTGTTACTCCTTTAATAACCATACATATAGAAATATATAATAAAATAAAAAAAAAGTCATTTTATACTGTCTAAAATATATGACAGAGTTTTGAAAATACAGAAGAAACAGTGTGATATAAAAATATTTAAATAAAAGAATAAAAAAATGGATTTCATTGATGAAGTAGAGAAGTTTATGCATAAATGTTGGAAAAGTATTTTAATGGAAGTAAGTGAAGCTATTGTTTTTATAGATTCAGCAGCTGCAGAATGTCTTCATTGGCATACGGGTGATCAAGGATACCTTGTATTAAAAGCCGCAGGAGCGTTTTCTGTACATGAATTAGCTGCCTATGATTTACATGTATGTATATTTCCATATAAAACAATGAAAATAAAATTGACATAAATATACTTGATGAAATCTTTTTCTATAGAATGTTAAAGATAAGAATGACAGAAAAGCTGTGATTATTTCTACCTCTGTTTACGCTAACTTTTATGAGTATTTAATTAAAATGATAATGGAACATAATACGTTCAAAAGTTACACTATTATTAGTACTGTACACTATATGACAATGTGTTACGATAATAATTTATCAGATAAAGAAATGAAGAATTATACAAAACTAAAAGAGGATTTACAAAATATCCTAAGTTTTAAAGATCCATTGCAGGTAATTTATTTAAGTTATTCCTTATATAAATTATTTCTTAACTATACAAAAATATTTTTATTATATTAATTATGTATTATTTTATAGAATATTCCTATAGATATTATTTACATTCCTATTTTTATAAGTCTTCTAACCAAGGATTTATTTACCACTCCACCATTTGCAAATTTAATGCCACCGATTAATATACCTGAACCTAATAAAATTAAAGAAATAGAATTATATATAAATCATTTTGTAAGTTCTTTGGAAAGCTTGTTCCATCACTTGAATATTACAGAAGACATATATTCAATTGGTAAATGCAGTGATTATATAGCAGACACATTAAAAAATTTACCTGCAGCAATTAAACGTAGATCTGTAAGTATATTTGGTTTATCAAATAGAAAAAATTATAATTTTATGTTAATACATAAGATTTACTAAATTTTATATTAGAAACTATATGGAACATCTGGGTCCAAAATGTCTTTAATTTTAATTGATAGAACATTAGATTTATGCGCAGCAACTAGTCACGATACAAACTCAGTTCTGTCAAGAATGTTATGTATTTTACCACATTTGCCTAATCACACCAATGATATTGCAGTAAATATGAATCCGATTGTTTGTGAATCCATGGTAAATATACCAATATTTTCTTATTGTTTTATTATATCACATGTTAATGATATTAATTTTTAAGATAGATGCACCATTTATTGAAATACCAGGATGCTTAGCAACTACTGATAGAAACTTGATCGATATCTTAATCTCAAAAAAACAGCAAGCTGTTCTTTTAACTGCAAATCATTTACTTCAAACTATTTTAACAACAAAAGAAAGTCCTAAATCTAAGATAACAACAAGAGTTTCCGTTCATAGTTTAGAAAAGCAAATGTACAAATTTCAAAATAAGAATGAGATATATTCAACATTACAATCCAACAAACAATTACAAGTGATGTAAATTATAATATTAATAACCCTCGATATATGCTTACAATCTAAATAAATAATTTATTATTATAATTATCAACTTTTAGATTATTTGGGCAATAGTACAATCACTGAAATCGGATAAAAATATGCAGATAGAATTGCTTCTTAGTATTGAAAAATTAGTAACACAAAATGTAGCGGTCAGTCGAGATTCTTCAAGTGTATTAGCACAAGTAATTAATAAGTTATTATTGATTAAATTTACAGAAGTATTAGAACCTATATAGAAAAATAAAATGGAATTTATTTCAGCTAAGCAATATCATAAAAACACGACACGACAGGAAATTGGATACTGAAAATCTTCTTGCCCTGTTAATATATGTTTATGCCCTTGCTGGTACGCAAATACATTTTTCACCTGCTCAAGAACAGCTTTTGGAAGAATCTCTTTCAACAGCTTTATATGAGGACATAAAAGTTTTTAATGAAAATACAAATATTACAAATAGAATTTATGAACAAATTTTATTGTTATTAGGTTTGTATTAATAACACATTTTCATGAAAATAGTAATAATGATATACTCATGTTCTACAATAGCTTAAAAAATATCGTTTAATTTAGGAGTTACAGATGACGAATCTGCACGAGAGATTTCAAAAAAGACGGCAAAACATTTTATGACAATATTACATGATATAGCAAAAAAAAGAGAGGGACTGCGCAATTATGTGTAATTTCAATAAAATATCATTTTGTAATTCTGAAAAAACATCCTACTTAAAAAATTAAATTTTATTATATTTCAGATCTCTAGTATCCGATCCTCACCCTAGTGAAATGGTTCAGTATGTTGGTATATTAGAACAATTAGTTAAGGATATAATAAATCCAAAAAGATCTAAAATTCATGATCTACACAATAAATCATTGCAGTCCAGTATCAGTTTCAAGTAAGTATACATAATATATTTTAACTATAGCCATCAAATAATATCTAATTTATTATGTTTATAGTCTTTTCTCAAAAAGTAAAACGGACCATCATCCTGCGGATAACCAATGGATATTAATATATGTTGTTGGAGGTATTACGCCAGAAGAAAGTAAAAAAGTTCAAGAAATAGTATCTACGTATAAAACAAATTGTTCCATAACGCTCGCAGGATCTCGTCTATTAAATCCATTGGACATAGTAAATGAAGTACTTTTAAAATTTATGAATATAAATATTTAATTAATCTTTTTCTGTTATCCACTTGATAACACCTGAATTAATCATATAGTTAAGAATCCTTTTTTTTTTTCTTGATTCTGCCAAGCATAAATGTTTTTCTGAATCAGTACTTTTAAACAAATGAATTACATAATTTAATTCTTTAGAGAAATTGGTAAAAAGAATTTTTTTAGTTTTAACATCATTAATGGTTAACGAACTTGGTCTTGTATAAAGTGTTATAACATTGTACTGAGATGTAATCGTTTGAATAAGTTTGATTAAATTAAACACATAAGAATCTATAGATTTGATATCATTACTTTCTCGATTTTGCCAATAATATGCCGATATACTGTCGATTGCCAAAATAACAATTTTTTCGTTGTAAAAAAATATATTCTCTAAAGTGTGTAACGTTAATAAAAATTGATCTTTCTCATAACAATTGATAACAATTAAATTATCGAGCACTCCATTAATAATTTTGTTGATCGTTTCATTAGTAACTTTTTTTATATTTACAGATTTACATAAATCGGCCACAATCGTAGACATTATTTTAATCAATTTAGATATTTGAAAATGACAATCCGTATTTATTAATACCGCAGAAGCTGCAAGTCCTTTAATATGGATATCGTCATATTTATCAGGAAGTATGCACTTAGCTAGAATATTCGCTAACAAAAGTGATTTTCCACTGGATACATTTCCTGTTATTTCTATAATGTCTGTATTTGTTAATCCATTAAAAAAGAGAATATTATCAAACTCTGAAACGCATAGATTTTTTCTCAAGCGTGCTATTAATTGTAATCCAGTTTCTAGATTTGATTGCATTTTAATTATATATCAATGTATTGTTTATCCTTTAATCGATATTTTATATTCGAATTCCTTTTATTGTCATTTTTGCTTCTTTTTTCTTTGTTTAAATCACGATAAATACATGAAGCATTTATATGAAGATACAATCAACAAAATTCTTTCGGAATTTCCAGAGAATTAAAATGTTTTCACCAATTACAAACGTGTCCTTAACACGCCATTCATGATTGGTGGTTAGCGGTGGTTATTATTTACCAAATTATTAAATAACTGATCGCGCCGACTAGTGGTTTCGATCTAGGATACGAAATCTTGTCCTCGATACGATAAGCATTGTATATTACCCTAACTTCAAATATACTTGTAGACTATAGATACATACTACTATAGGCTTGGCATGATGAACTAAACTGTACTCAACCAGCTTGGCCGCCATTTTTTCATCTTTTGAGAACCGATGTTCTAATACATTAATTCATTAAATTCATTTGCATGAATTTAAAGATTTACACACGAATTACAATAAAAGAAATTCAAATTTTAAGAGAAAAATATTTTTTTTAAAGGTTAATATATTCTAATAATTACATAAAAAAAATTTAAGCAATAGTAGATCGGCGGTAAAATCTCCCTTTCGGCTTAAAGCATCGAAAGCGTTTATTGCGCGTGTGCGAACCGCGCCGAGGGGTGGTTGGTCGATGGTCCGATGTGCGAACTCGAAAATTGCGAATTCGAGTGAAATATTTCTATGTTTTTTGCTCAATCTTAAATTAAACGTTAAAGATAGTTTATCATTTACATTATCTTGAAAAAGAAAACGTGGAACTCGGGAGCTGCCACCTCTAAGCAAACGGGTGCCCGACTCTTTTCTAGGGGCGCACAAAAACGACACGCGGTTGTCGAAAAATGGCGAAAACCTTTCGCTCGTTGTCAGTATTGACTTTGTTTAACAATGGACAGACAACATCAAAGTTTCTTGAACCAGTCGCTCTCGTCGTTAATTACGACCCACAAGGGCTCAGCCTCGAATTTATCTTAGGTAATTTATCTATTTTTGAAAATAAAGCTAAAATTTTTAATCGACTATATGAACGCTAACGCGTTATTCGCGCCGACATAACCACACTCCTCCTACCGGATTATTTTATTCTATTATTCTTATAACTCATTCCTATTGACATTTTCATCATTTTTATTCTGATTTTTTCCCCAATCAAATCCTCTTCAAACTATTGATTATTTCTACTTTTTAAATTTATTTTCTGCATTATGTTTTGACACGCTTCTTTTTCTTTCTTTTTTTCCTCCCACCTATTTTTTCTCTTTCTAATTCGTTATTCTACCTTTTCTCTCCTCCCTCCTCTTTTTCTTTTTATAATTCGTTATTCTACCTTTTCGAACGTGCTTTCTTTCTTTTTCTGTCTCAAAACGATCCATTTTCAACTTAATATATATATTATATATAATATATGTGTGTCTGTATATATATATATATATCATGGATGTGTGTATTTCAATTTATTTATAACAATTAATTGTACATATTTTGATTTATTTTTGGATTTGTTAGTATAATTATTTGTGTTTTTATATTTTACAGATGATTCTACTTTAAAAGAAAAGGTTTCATTATTAGAATTTCCTGTAACTCATACTACTGAATGCTCTAGAGTTTCATCCCGAAGTTATGTTTTTACATTGGAGACAGATACTTTGTTAGTCACATTTCATTCTGATGCAGGTGAATAAAAACGACGATACTATTTTATTTTTATATACATTTAAACAATGTATATATATTTGTCTTTTAATCTATAAGTAATAAAAAAAATATAATTTTTCTATAGATTTTCGAAGCTTTCATTCGCTAATAACAAAATTAAGAAATGGAAAGTGCGGTGGTATCTCGGCATTTAATGATAGAACGGAAGAGTCATCGGCCATGCAATATTTTCAATTTTATGGTTATTTATCACAGCAACAAAATATGATGCAAGATTATATAAGGACGAGCACTTATCAACGTGCAATTCTCGGCAATTTATCTGACTTTAAAGACAAAGTTGTATTAGATGTAGGTGCTGGTTCTGGTATTTTATCATTTTTTGCAATTCAAGCTGGTGCAAAAAAAGTCTATGCAGTAGAAGCAAGCAATATGGCAAATCATGCAGAATTATTAGTTGCTGCTAATAATTTATCGGATAAGATTATAGTAATAGCTGGAAAAATCGAAGAAATAGATCTACCAGAACATGTTGATTGCATAGTCAGTGAACCTATGGGCTACATGTTGTATAATGAAAGAATGCTTGAAACTTATCTTCATGCCAAAAAATGGCTAGTACCAGGTGATCACAGATACATTATTTACTCTTAATATACACGTTCCTTTATCATTTTAATTCATATGAAATATATCATATTTTATTTTTAGGTGGAAGAATGTTTCCTTCTAGAGGAGACTTGCATATCGCGCCATTTTCCGATGAAAACCTTTACATGGAACAATTTAATAAAGCCAATTTCTGGTATCAAACATGTTTCCATGGTGTAGATCTCTCTGCAATGAGAAGTAATGCAGTTAAAGAATATTTCCGCCAACCTATTGTTGATACCTTTGATATAAGAATTTGTATGGCTAAATCTGTTAGGCATATCGTAGATTTCCAGACAGCTAAAGAGACTGATTTACATAAAATAGGTAATAGGACCTAATAAATGTTATATGATATTTATATTTTTATTTTGAGATAAATAAATTCATAACGTGACATGTATTATATTAATTTGTGATAAATTATTAATCTTTCAGCTATAGATGTTGACTTTCACATATTAGAAAGTGGTACATGTCATGGTCTTGCATTCTGGTTTGACGTGGCGTTTATTGGTAGTGCTCAACAAGTTTGGTTAAGTACTGCTCCTACAGAACCTCTTACACATTGGTATCAAGTGCGTTGTCTTCTTGAAAATCCATTGTTTTGTAAAAGTGGTCAGTTACTTTCAGGAAAAGTTATTCTTATTGCTAACAAAAGGTAATGTTAAATAAATGTTATATTTTTCGTTTGTTTTCTCAGTTATACGATTAAGAACTGATTGAAATATTGATATACTTGATTGCAGGCAATCTTATGATGTGACAATAGAACTCAAATTAGAAGGGACGAATTTGGAAAGCAGTAGTAATACCTTAGACCTAAAAAATCCTTACTTTAGGTATACAGGAGCAGCAGCGCAACCGCCCCCTGGTTTAAATAATACTTCACCTAGTGAATCTTATTGGAATTCTCTGGATGCACAAGGTGCTCGGCAAGCTGTAAACATGGTTAATGGCATGTCAGTTAATGGTCTTGGTGAGGTTTCAATGGATACTAGCGCTGCAGTAAATGCCAGTAATTTACTTGCTATTGGTAAGATTTAATTTCGATCAAAAAGCAATATTTGCAATCTATGTAGTAATATAAGACATTCTTTTGTATTCTACTGATATATTTCATAAACATTGATCTAATAAAATTTTAGATTGATTTGAGATAGATGTAAGTAAAAAATGAATTACTTGTTATAGTAAGAAATAAATATGACATTTAATAAGGAAAATTTTGTACAATTAATAATAATAATATAAAAATATGAACGTTTGCTTAGGTGGTCAACCGAATATTCACCCCGGTTCGATAACAAGTACTGGACGTGGCCGAGTAGGTGGTACAGCTACAAGTACACAAGCAGCACAATTGATAGGTGGTGGAATAACACCTAATATGTTCACATCTCCAGCTACTGTAAGTGTTACATATCACTGATTGTTTACTCCAGCGAGCTGTTTTCTCTATGATACTTTAGTCACTAAATAATAATACTTATTTTTTAAAACAGAATACTCAAATATAATGTGAAACATTTAATTATTAAATGGCTCGTTTGGTATTTTATCTTAATTTATAAAATATACTGAAGCGTTTACTTGCCTGCGTATCTTTCGTGCTACAGCTTGGTGTTACTTTCCAGCAATCGCTGGTCCTTGGAAACACGTCACATTATCCAGTAAATCCAAGTTTAATGATTGGTGATTATGTGACACCTGGAAACGGCATATCACCTCAGACTTACCGGCAATGATCTATGGCAAAATCATTTTGCACTGAATATTCTCGCAAAGTAAAACAGTTACAGAATGATCCTCGCCATAGTAATTCTAGCAACGTTGGTGACAAGAGCAACAGTAAACAAAGCCGTAAGTTGGTGTTTAGTTCGCCAGCCAGCAAGCTTCGACTCGCGTCTGCTGTTCGAATTTTACATGCAGTTGATTTAACCAGTCTTGAACCACATTTTGATCATAGCGGTAACAGTGTCACTTATTTGAGTAAGCCTACAATTGATTCTGTATTTGGATTTGGTTGGGGTTCTGGAAGGAATAATTCTCAATGGGAGGCACGTTGGAGGAGATTGCGAGCCATCCCCTCGTAGCTGTCAATATTTTGTACTGTCATCTTTTATTTCATCGCCCTTTGAAGATCGGATCTTCCAGATTGAAGTGCACGCTTGCCAAATATATCCAGGAAGATATAATATTTTTTAACGACAATACAGTTTACCATATGCAGCGTTCTACGCCTTACTATTTTACCAAGTCCTGACATGGTCTATGCATCAGTAATTTGTAAGAAATTGTAGACCGATCATAAATCGTGTTGTGATTTCTTGTTTTTTTCTTTAAAAGACTTTAAAACTTTTAGTACCAGCAAAATATCGGAGATTGTACATCGATTAGTTGTTGGCATAACTGGTTTTCAATATCAAATGACTTTTACACAACTCATAGAATAGAAAACAACATTTTTAACATTTTGCTAAGTGCAAAGAGCAATAATTTGATAAGCATACAATATTAAGCACTCTGTGGCAGAATTTATTATATAATTACATACAATATTTTTGTATATATTTCATTCCTTATTTTTACTATTCTATTTTAAACAGGTATAGTAAAAAATATTTTATAATCTTTTCTTTTTATTTGAATTTTGTAGGATAACTTTTGCATGGATTGGTGCATAATTTATAAACTTACCTTTAAATTTAATTCTATTCAATCACTATTATATGTTACCATTCTTATATATTTATAGAGTATGGTCTGATAAGACTTCCTAAAACTTAATTTTTCATAAAAGATTTTTTTTAAGACTACTATAATATGTTTTACTATAATATAATGTATATTATAGTTTATTGTATCAGTATTTAGGGTGCTTAAATTTATGTAAAACAGAAGAACTGATTTACAGTAATGTATTCAAGACCTAAGCATGATAAAAATGTAATAAGTTTCTTTTTAATCTATAGCGTGTTCTTCCATAATAAAAAAATGCAAATATATATATATATATATATATATATATATATATGTATGTATGTATGTAAACTATGATTTATAAGCATTGAATACTCATATTACTTTGTGTCTGGCATTCCACAAGTGCTTCTAATATTGTATGATTTGTTGTATTATATAACATAAAAGCCTGCTTCTCTTCCATTCTTTCTTTGTAAGAAAATAATTACACTAAAAGCAATATTTGAAAGATATCGATAACCAAAAGAAAATAACAAAATTTTTTTTTCTGCTTTTCTGAGTATTGCTTTCAACGTCATCATTGTATATTTGTGTGAGTGTGCATAGTTTTTCTTTTTATGTAATTGCAATACAATGACTGAAAGTTACGTGACATCTCAGGAAGCGATACAAGTAGTTGATACTTTCATTCTGTTCGTAATTCTTTTTTTTCTCTCAATTTATTTCATAATTACACAATTTATACACTCAAGAAATTTAGTGCAAATATGATGATGCTGTATTATTAATATTACCTATTGTTTTATACATCTATAAATCATTGGTTAATAGGAATAACAATAGTATTTGTCATTGTGCATAGTATTAAAAGTTGCATCAAGCTATTGTTTCTATAATATTATAACTTGATCTAAAAGACAAAAGACTTTCTTTTGTTTTGTTTTTATATATTTACATTGTTTTGTCCTATTCCTGTTTTTTTAAATGAAAGAAACAAGCTTGAGTACATTTGACATACTCTGAGGAGATGAATACTATTCGTTTCATGAATATCATTCGGTAGGAACATAAATACACGAAGGAAAAGGTTAGAATTGTGTTCAAAATAATAATTATTTAGTATTTTACACCATAGATGACTTATATAAATTCATCTTAATTACTAATGTAATTGTCTCTACTTCCTCTGTGATGGTTGATATGAATATGATATTTAGTAAATCTTAGTACAAAGTAGTACAAAAAAAATAATAATAATTTTGTTTTTATATCCTTTCTTCCTTTGACAGCTACAATAAATAAATTCTATTGGTCAAGCTGTAAAAATTTATCACTTTTCCATTTTTATAAATTACCAATGTGCTTCCAAAATATATACACAATGATATTCGGTCGAACGCTAATCTAACTTTTACTTTCGTGTGGGAATATCATTCATTATATTGCACTTCTGATCTGCTCGAAAGAATATCGTTAAAAATTAGAATTTATTTTGTTTTTATTTTATATTTTGTAATTACTGTACGTAAAGCGTTTATTTCTATTTTTGTTTAATTAAAAACAATATTGTGTAAGACTAAATTGTTCTTTAAAAACTGTATGGTGTGTCACGATATTCATTCATTTATTTTAAGATAATCGATTAATAGGACGATTTGTTAAATGAATTTTAATTGTAATAATAACTTCATGATCATTAATCTATCATTCTCATTGATTCTTATCGCTATCAATATCTATCATTGTACTTTTCTATGTGAAAAGACTACATTTGAAGGCGTGCGTTTGTGTAAAAACATACACGAGACAATGTACACCATTCAATAAGATTACGATTAGTATGCACGCGCCATTTGTATGTATAGCCTTCGTGCGTATGTGACGATTACGCATAGTATTTTTTTGCATCCATTACATTAATGAGATTTATTTATACAACACATGATATCACAAGCAATTTTTAATTGCACCGACTGAACATCAGTTTTGTTGTATTTACCTAACTACATATAAACACATACATCCGTCATGCTCGATAATTAATTGTAAATACTCTGACAGCTTTTTTGGCTTTAATTTGTTTCCTATCCTTTCTTTTTATTTTTTCCCCTTTTTTCTCTTTCTTAGCAAACGTATTATAATGTTCTAATTCTTTGTAATTATAAACTATCCTAGTAAGTCCGTTAGAAAAGTTTTATAAAATATCTAACAGAAACTACAACCAAGGGTCTTCTTTTCTTTTGCATTTTCTTCTTAAAATGAATTTTAATAAGAAAATCATTATTTAGTCATGTCTAAGAACACGTTGTATATAAATGTGTCAAAATTGCATCTTCGGCTCATGTAACTGGGCTAAAATGATATTCCGTTAACTTTAAGGACGGTGCAATTCTAGACAAATCGTGTCGATTAATCGCTATTTGCATAATACTGGTTCCATGAATTATTTTTTACAATAGGATTTTTTTTATCATTGTTTTTTTTTTATTTTTGCTTTCATCGATCTCCCTCCACCACGTTTGTATTCCGCGAGTGTTCTTTTTTATACTGTTCGAAATGACAAGAATGTACACGGAACTCTATTACGTTCCATGACTTCGTTTTACCGCAAAAAGTTAAGGATTATATAAAATTATCGATGACAGTTTAGTAATAATAATATTTATAACTGTCGAATTAATAAATTAAGTTGCAATTTTACCTTGCCGGCTCGTTATTTAATAATAATAATAATAATAATAATAATATTAATAATAATAGTAATAATAATAATAATATTCATCATCGTCATCATACTCGAGCGACTCATTTTTTTAAATAAGCCGGCTGTGGAATTGATCTATGTGAGAATGAGATAGGCCATTTCACACTTCGACTGAAATTAAAAGGCAATGTAGTGAATAACGAATAATTATACAACAGTGTACGCAAGAATATGAATCAAACAAGATATTGTACTTGTCAATGAGAGACAAAATTATATGGTGCGCGGTAAATACGCTTTTTACTATTTTACCTTATCTTTATTCTTAGGTATTTCAAGAGTTCATCTTGAATTGAACATTACCAAGGTAACATAAATTTCATTAATCTAATCTTTATTTTATTTCACATATTATGCGTGTAACAGTTTATACAACAATCAATGAAATAAATCTCTTTATTTTTCTTTTTTCATATTCTATATAAATTAGGGCCAGCCTAACATAATTTTTGAATGATCAACTATATGATATATTTGTAACTATCTAACGATTAAATGACAATTACTTAAATTTCAATTGCATGCTAATACATATATGATCATAACAGTACCTCCTTCCATTTCGCCATAATTAACATAAGGCTTGTGTATGGAATATATGTTTTGAGGTGTACCAATAGGCATTAGGAAAGAGAGATTAAATTTAAATCTAAGCCCAAACGCGTAGCGTCGAATCCCAACTTCCAGTTGAAACTGCAGTACCATCCGGCGAAACTCTTAAACAAGACACACGATTGTCGTGTCCATATAAAAGTGCTACTCTTTGGCACTTTAAAGTATCCCATATATTTACTGTATAATCATTATACCCAGCAAACAATAAACGTCCACTAACACTAAGATCTATTGTATTTGCTCCAAATATGATACTTTCTTTCGCATAAATGGCTACTTCTTTATCAGCGCGTAAATCAAAAAGTCGGCAGGTAGCATCATCGGAACCTGTTGCTACTGCATCGCCACTTGGATGAAATCTTACCTATAAAAAGACAAATACTATTTTATTAAATCAAAATATATTTATCGAATGGATTAATATTACGAATTTACTCTATTTTAATACCGAATTAACATCGGACTGATGTCCTTCAAAGCTTTGAACACATTGTCCACTACGCATATCCCAAATTAGAACCATTTTGTCGCAACTACCCGATACAAACGTGTTGCCCGTTTCACTTGGTGCTAAATCAATTGACATAACATCGCTAGAATGTCCATGAAAACTTTGAAGCAATTGACCACTTTCAACGTCCCATAAAGCACATGTACTATCACCGCTTCCTGTTAAAATTTGTTGATCGCTATTCGGAAATGCACAACATGACATGTACGATGTGTGAGTTCCAACAGTTTTTTTACGAGTTGTAACATCATCTTCTAAACTTAAAGGATAAACTGTTACTTTGTTGTCTAATCCCCTGTAGAAATGAATTAAGGTAATTTACAATAATTCTCTTTCTCTTTCGCTAAAAACTTATTCTAAGTGAAATATGTACACATTGTATTTGCAGACGTACCCGCATGCTACTAAAATACCACTAGGAGCATAAGCACATGCCATTACCCATATCGTAGGCATTGTAACTGCATGTTCCTTATTTGTTGTAAAAGCATCCCATATTATCATTTTGCCATCCTGAAAAATGGTTTATATGCATATGAATGGAAAATGTAAAAATAAAGACCAAACTGTATACCTGAGAAGAAGAAACAATATGACGCTTATCAGGAGACCAATCAGAACAAAGAACTTTTGCCTGATGGCCTTTTAAAACACGTCGAGGTTTTACATTTATGCAATTTATTCCTTCCAACCGATCAGCTACACTGGCAACTAAAAAATGTAATACTTAAATTTATACACGATATTATTTTTATAACATACAAAAATAAGAAAATTTAACATAATTTATCATTCTTTAATGTCTTTTTTTAAAATCATAATCATTCACTCAACATACCTCATTTTTATACAATATAATGTTATAGAATGCAGAAATAAACATGAAAATAATTTATCTTTAACTAGATAGTTTAGATAGTTACGAGTAACATCATTTAGCTTTTGCCGTTCATCCTCTAAACGTATCTTTAAACTCTCTGCCTCTTTAACCAGTCTATCGTGTTCCAGTTCGCTAACAGAGTCCATATTTAGTAGATTCTTCAAGATTAGTTTAGAATAAAATCACAGTTCAATCCATATGAGTGTACTTCTTTACAGATGCAATATATATCTGCAACTAATTAATATCTTACAATAACCTTTTATAGTTGTTTTACTCTTCATTTAATTTGTGCATTAATATAGTTACAACTTGTGAGATACAATATTTGTTAGGAAAATACAAAATTAACAAGTTCCTTACATAAATTATTAATAACAAGGTTTTTATATTTTTATGTTTGTATATGACATAATTTTTTTTAAAATATCATTTTATTTTTGATAATTTTTGACGTTATTTTATAATAAGTTTCGATAACATTAAAAATCAGTTATCAACGACAATCAATACGAGTTCACAATAACAAACCTTTACGCCGGTGCAATAACGCGTCCAAAGCTAGTCAAACTTCATCTAAACAGAATAACATTCACTATGTAAAATATGCTTATATTTCCTTTCAAAAAGAATTAATTAATTTTTTTAATAGAAGACGCATCATTATTATTGATCCTTTTTATCACGAAACAACAATAAAGTAACTATAATATGATTCAGGATTATTTTAAAACCCCCAACTCATTTAGCCAATCGCCATTTTAGATTTAAAGGGCGAGATACTTCACAATTTAAATGACATTTATTCAATTGTAAATTTACAATTGAACGCTTGTTTAGATGTATATGTTAATTAAAATTAATTTTAAATTAATAAATGATTTCATCAATACATATACATATAAGATATGAAGTATAATAATCCTACTGGTCAGATTAAATAAATGACGACCGTATAGAATTATTAATAAAAAACAAATATATAGCTTATATTATTTTATTGTAGATTGTATATAAGAAGATTTAATAACTATAATTTATAACAGTATAATATTTTCTTTTTAAGAAATATGGTTTCTGTGTGTATATTTATTAATCAACATTTTCAATATACGTCGTTTGAATTTAGCGCGTTCTGCTTATTACACTGCAGCGGATATTACAGTTAATCTCCAAGTCAGAATTCATTTTAGAAGTTATTTATTTTTGGTTAATAAATAATGAAAAGTATTAGTCTACAAAATCATGATTTTTTAAATAAAACAACGATATTAGATTTGTAAGATTATTCAATTAATCATTGTCAGTATAAACTTAAAAATTTGTTTGGATTCGAGGTTACAGCGCAGGTCAATGAATGTCGATTTCCTTTGCTCGAACGAGAGAGTGGGGCTCGTCAGGACGTACTTCTGCTCGTCCTCGTCTTGATCATTCTTCTTCGTAGAATTCGTGGTCCGGTTAACGGACTTTCAACATATCCACATGGCTCTTTTATCTCTACGTTTGGCTTCCTCTTTGGCGAGGCAGTTGCCAAATGCTACGATTCAGGTAATTTATTTAAAAAAGACAACTAATTTATGTCAAGACATAATCATATAACCGTGTCATAAACTGTCGATATCGCCGACATTTTATATCTGTCCATTACACGTTTCCGTAGTTTTGAAGGGATATTTAAAAATGTTTTTCGTTATAAATATTATCTAACAAAAAAGATGTTTCTCATTTATATAATCATTAAGAAATATAATAGGGTTCTTATTGGTACCGTTTTAGGGTATTATGTATTATATAAAGAGAGGCCTATCAAGTTATGTAATAAACATTTAGGAAGTATATCTATGAAGAATACTTTAAGTATATTCCTATTTCTTTTTTTAGGTCAACTGGCCTGCTGTCACTGTTTCAACTCGCAAATACCATGTGTCCTGTAGTCGCCGTTCTGCAGAAATCTCTTCTATCCTGGAAGAACGTATCCTTGGCGCTGCTCCAAAGGTGTGTCTATCTTACATTTAACTAATAATTCATTCGTTTTATTATATGATAATATTTATGAGAACTTCCCATGAAATTATACTTAATTAATTATTAGATTTTAATATCAGTAAAATTGTAGGCAAATCTTGAAGAAACTGGCAGAGTACTCAGCATTGGTGATGGTATTGCTCGCGTCTACGGTTTAAAGAACATTCAAGCCGATGAGATGGTAGAATTCAGCTCAGGCTTGAAGGGTATGGCATTGAATTTGGAACCTGACAATGTTGGTGTTGTCGTATTTGGTAATGACAGGCACATTAAGGAAGGAGATGTTGTTAAACGTACTGGAGCTATCGTGGATGTTCCTGTCGGTGAAGAATTATTAGGACGCGTTGTTGATGCTTTGGGTAATCCCATTGATGGTAAAGGTCCATTAAACAACAAACTAAGATTCCGTATTGGTACCAAAGCTCCAGGTATCATTCCTAGGTAATGCAATTACGTAAACAACTATGTATAGATGTAATTAATGACCATATGTTTTTAAAATATGTGTACTTTTATAGAGTATCCGTAAGGGAACCTATGCAAACTGGAATCAAGGCTGTAGATTCTTTAGTGCCTATTGGTAGAGGACAGCGTGAGTTGATTATTGGAGACAGGCAGACTGGAAAAACTGCTCTTGCCATTGATACTATCATCAATCAAAAACGTTTCAATGATGGTGGTGAAGAAAAAAAGAAATTATATTGTATCTATGTTGCTATTGGTCAAAAGAGATCTACTGTTGCTCAAATTGTCAAACGATTGACTGACAGTGGTGCTATTAATTACACTATTATTGTTTCTGCTACCGCATCTGACGCCGCTCCGTTACAGTATCTGGCACCATATTCTGGTTGTGCCATGGGAGAATTCTTTAGGTAAAGTAAAATTAATACCATTAACTTTGTTGTAATATGTTTAATATATTTAATATGCGACTTTGTCCTTAAATAATATTTTAATCTTTCTTTTTATAGAGATAATGGAAAACACGCTTTAATTATCTATGACGATTTATCGAAACAGGCTGTTGCCTATCGACAAATGTCTTTGCTACTTAGAAGACCACCAGGTCGTGAAGCTTACCCTGGTGATGTATTTTATCTTCACTCGCGTTTATTAGAGCGAGCTGCCAAAATGAATGAAAGTTTAGGTGGTGGATCTTTAACTGCCTTACCTGTCATTGAAACTCAGGCTGGTGATGTATCTGCCTATATTCCAACCAATGTCATCTCTATTACTGATGGTCAAATCTTCTTGGAAACTGAATTGTTTTATAAAGGTATCCGACCAGCCATTAACGTTGGTCTGTCTGTATCTAGAGTCGGATCTGCTGCTCAAACCAAGGCTATGAAACAGGTGTGGTATAATAATTTAAATACAGCAAATTTATATAACTATACTGTTAATAGTAAATATATTATTATTATTATTATTATTATTATTATTATTATTATTATTATTATTATTATTATTATTATAGGTTGCTGGTTCCATGAAATTGGAATTGGCTCAGTATCGTGAAGTAGCAGCTTTCGCACAATTCGGATCTGACTTGGATGCTGCAACTCAACAATTGTTGAATCGTGGTGTTAGATTAACGGAACTTCTCAAACAAGGACAATATGGTAAAACTATGTCATAATATATACAATGTCTTTTGTTGTTTAAAATTTCTTCATTTATAATAACATTATTTTTTATAATATTCTTTAGTTCCAATGGCCATCGAAGAACAGGTTGCTGTCATCTACTGCGGTGTCCGTGGTTATCTTGATAAAATGGAGCCATCTAAAATCACTGCCTTTGAAAAAGAATTCCTTGCTCATATTAGGTAAATAATATTTGTACTAATATTTAAATAATTAATTTCTTAAATTTATATAGATTAAATAAATTAATTGAATTTATTTTTGTATAGATCTACTCAACAAGATCTTCTAAGTACCATTGCAAAGGAAAATTCCATTAGCGAATCATCTGATGCTAAGTTAAAGAAAATTGTCACTGACTTCCTTTCATCATTCTCAGCGTAAATGATTGTTAAACACATTTAAGTATCAGTATAGAGACAATTAAATGGAACATTCTTTATTAAAACAAATTCAGTTCACAGATGAAATACATTGATATTAAAAGTATCAACAATGTATGTCGTCTGCTTTTGTTAAATGTAATTAACATTTCCAAAATCTATACAATAAATACGATAGTCGTAATATATATTAGAAAAATATAATTTTTCAGTATAAACTAAATTTATTATCTCTTACATAATTTAAATATACTTCTCTTGAGAAATATTTACAAAATAATAAGAGAAGTTTTATAATTATATAAATAATAAATAAACTATCAAATTTTTTCAGAGTAATGATACTTTTTTGCATTTTCATTTCCAATCAATGACTTGTATTTATCCATAAAAATTTCTAACCCTTTTTGATGTTTTTCATTGATAAGATTTTCGATAGTAAGCCAATTAAATAAGAAACACTTTTATCAATTGGACAATTTTGGTTTAGTAACTTTCGTCAGATAACACTATATTCAAATTAAGTTGGTAATACTCGATTTATTGCGTTTGATTAAATGTTATTTTTAATAAATTATGAGAGATGGTTATGTCCTATTAAACATTTAAATAGGTAAATTAATTGTATTATTTGATTTGAAAAATTGTTTGAGACCATCAATCTGTGACATGCTACAAGAATTTATCATATGTCATGAGAATTATAATTACAGTTTTCATTATACGTATTCTAATTAATAAAAGAAAAATAATTATTAAAATATTTAATTACTAAAGATTTTAAAAATTTAATTATTATTAATTGAAATGACCGAATATAAAGTTGTATTTTCCAGGAATTTGAAAATCTGGTTTTAAATAGTTCTAATGTTGTCAAGACTGTTTCTGTTATCTATATAGTGAAGTAACTGCAGTAACGATTTTTAGGTTACTTTGGATCAATCGTTCTTGTTCCGGAGACAAGGAAAGCTTAAAAATGTCTAAGAGGAATCCTGGGGACGAATATAGAAAAGGTTTTATTCATTTTATTTCCAATTTTATTTTCTATTTAAATTACACACTATATATATGTTTTCAATTTACATTCATAACTACGCTATTTGAATAGTATTAGAACGGTTGACTACTAAGAGCTTTCTGTGTCAAAGTATTTTTTCATTTCTTTTCGATTTGTTGTCTTTCTAAAAAATATTTGGCTTTGGTAATATATCATGAATTTAACTAGTGCATGTCATTTATGAATATTTATCATACAAATTAGACTATGTTGTATCTGCCTATATTGATAAAATGATATTAATGTAATATTGTCAATAATTGATTTATTGCTGACAATAAAATATATTTTGAAATATATTTTGTAGGGGTTGTATTTAATATATAATGAAAATTTTATTTTAAATTTGTCAAATTTGTATAGATTATTTTTTTTTTTTTTAATTTAGAAAAATAATTTATAATACATTATTTATAGGACAGGAAAGTTGTACTAAGCATGTTGCATAAAGATTTCTGGCTAAATAATCAAAATCGTTTAACTTGATCTGAACTTTGCCAGTGTTTGACGTTGTCAGGGTCAAGTGTCTACAGAGCAGAGGACACCCGTGGGGACAGCAGAGTGGTAAGGGATCGTTCACCACTAAGATCAGATGACCACTGTGAATCTGCTGACTTTGGCCAAGGTGATGTCAAGAAACAGAAACTTGCATTTGGGTTTGGGAAAAGGCAAACTGGTGCTGACCAAAAGAAGGGAATTCAAATTAAACTGGGTTCTGCTGCTGTAAGTATTTTATACGTAACTGGCATATATGATACAATATATAATCGATTAATTTTTTTAGAACTCTGGTATGAAAACCACTGTAGTACAGCGACCTACAGTAGCATCAGTATTTAATGCAGATGAAGATGATGAACCGGAAGAAATGCCTGCAGAAGCAAGGATGAGAATGCGAAATATTGGACGAGAAACACCTACCTCTGCAGGACCAAATTCATTTGGGAAAACAAAACAAGGCTTTTGTGATTCCAAAAAGATATTTGAAAAAACGCTTAAAAAAGCGATGGAAGAAGCTAATAAATGATTTCTTATTTAATTTACGTTTGAGCTGTTGTTAATTTTACATTAATTTAATCTATTTAAAAATTACTAAACTTATATTAGATCTTCGATATCAAGTCTTACTATTTCAATATCTAGGAAGTATCAATTTTTGAGATATATTACTAGTATATAAATCAGTGATGGATGAGACACTTAAGGCTTCATTTGCTTCTTCACATCACAAAGATTAATGCTATGATTTTTATAAATAGTAATTTTACTTAATTTTATATTTATTTTATTCATTTGTTTCTTACGAATGTAGAAATATTCTTGAAAAAGCAATAAAGTGTAAAATTATTGTGTAATTTATAAAGAGTAAGGCAAATAAATCGTGTGAATTTTTATTTCATTGATTTTTTATTATTTTTATATTAATTTTAAATCTATTACATAGCAAAAAAATTATTTCCTGTTTTGTTGTCCTTGACGTAAATCCTAAAAATTAAAAGATTTTCAAGAATTAACAAAAAACTATTATTAATAACAATAATAATAATAAGTAAATAATTTCAATTTAATGTTGAAAGTAAATAAACAAATAATATATCTAAAAAAAATCCCTTTCATCATGATTTAATGCACAGAGCTACATGTTAAAGTCAACGTTATAGTGCAAGGGATTAATAAATAACTAATCTACTTTTGATTGAATATTTAACAATCTCATAATTACCCTTGGGAAGTTGCGCACAGGAGGTGTCCTAATACGTCTTGCTTCCTTAGATCTGTTACGGACCACTTTAGAGTGAATAGCGCAAGATACACAATAGTGTAACTTCGCATACAATTTAGGAAGTTGATAAGATGGATATTGACTGGCTTCAGTTATATCTCTAACTGCGGCCGCTTCTACAATATTACGGATGACAAACTTTTTGATTGCCTTATCTTTAGGTACGCATCGTGCACAATTAGTACAACGTACAGGATTTACATGGCCACGGCCATGCTTGGCACGTCCACCGTTTCTGCGTTTGCAAGTCTATAAAAACAAAATGATATTAAATATATAATTGTTCAAAATACTTACTAAATTTATTGAAAGTTAAATATGTTAATTATTATTAACTCAATGATGAATCACTAAAATATTTTTTAATATTCATTTGTATTTATTATAGAATTAATATTATTTAAAAAATTGTTGTATATAATATATATATATATTAATAAATGTTAAACTCTAATGCAAAAAATCACATGGCACGTCTCAACATATTTGTTATGCAAAATGCAACAACAAAAATAGTTAAAATATTTTAAAATTTCATTTAAAACTAATCAATTATAGAAAAAACTTTAATTTTTGAAGAACTTTTTACAAATACAACAATATTATTTAATTTTATAAAATAAATATTCAAGAACTAACCATCTTGCTTCTTCACTACTCTGTATTTCACGAGAAAGGGAAACGAACAAGAGAAACTGTCGTGAAGTTTGTAAACGAGTGATGAGTCAAGAGAAAGTTTATTTCCGGTTACTGAATTTTCTACAAATTATTTAAAACAACATTCATGTATTCCATGTTTTCATAAATAAAAATATATAATTTCTTTTTCATTCATTTCTTTGATATAACAATGGAAAGAAGTAAATAAAATAAAAAAATATTAAAAATTGAAATGACTTATTGAACAACTTAATAGCTGAAAAGTCACTAGTAAACAAATGTAATAAAATAGAATCTTTTTCCTTTATTATCTTTCTTCTATTATTTTAAGATTATAAATATAAAAATAAGCAATTTTGATACTTTAAATGTAATTATAATTTTAGATTGCAGTTTCTTTCGTTTTAATATCAATATCAACATTTAATACTAGATAACTATGTTTGACAGTAAAGTTTTAATAGAATGAAGAAGGCAATTTTCTTTAACCCTTTCATTATGGCGCCCTCTCGAACGAATGCATCAATATAGGTAGCGCATTTTTCGCATGTCGCTGTAAATGGTTGTTTAACCTAAACAGTACCTGGAATTTTATACTCTTCTCAAGGTTTAAAAAATAATAATGGAAAATAAATTTAAAATATTAATTTTTTTTTATTTATCTTAGGAAACTTTAATCTGTAAAACAGTAATAAAGGTGTTTTAGTAATACAAATACAGAGGGCGTATATTTACGTCTTTCGTATACATTGATGAACTTGTAAAGGCGTATATAGTATACGCCAATAGCAAGGAAAGGATTAAAGTTTGATTTGGTTTAATTTGTGCTTATTAATTATAATTAACGTTATTTCTTTAAATCTTATTTTTTTAATTAAACATTTCTTTAATAAATTTATTTTTTTAATATTTACTTTAAAATATTGTGCATTTATTTATGGAATTAATCATTCAGTAAAAAATAAGGCTTTGGAACTAAAATGGTAGAAGAAACAGTTAATTCTACGAATAAACCAAAAGTAAGCTTAAATCAATAATTTTTATAATCAGGTTAGACTTATTGTTTTACATTAGTATAGTATATAAATATGTATATATTATATTTTAGGTTAAAACTGCTCGGCCTAGACCAGTGTATTTATGGAATGTATTAGATGTCCAGAAATGGTTACGGAGACATTGTAGTGACTATTATCAGTTATATCATGAAAAATTTCTTTATGTAAGTATAAAATATCATTTCTGCTGTAAAAGGAAAACGATAAATAGGTTGTATGCATTTATCTTTACATTTTTGACTTTTGGTTTTGAAGAGGGAGTGGAGGTTATTTGCCTACAATTTTTATCACAAACATAACATTTATAAATTAATCTATATTTATCTAATAAAATTATTATCCTAAATATTATATTAACATAATCTCGGTAATATTTTCTTTATCTGGTTTCTTCCTTCCTCTTCTCCAGAAAGTACCCATCATATTATTAAGGGGGTATTCTGAAAAAATAATAAATTTTTTTACCACTTTTTTTACTTTTTCGAATTTTTAAAAAATAGTAAAAATTGAGAATTGTTGTAAGAGTTTAGTTAGTACGATAGAGAAATGCAGAGAGAAAACTCTCACCAAATTTCAAGTAAATTGATTCAATAGAACTTGAAAAATCATGACAACCGTGAAAAAAACAGTTTCGAGAAAAACGCGTTCAAAATTTCGCGTAAAGTTACGCGCGGTCTAAGTCATAAATTGATATTTTATACTTTCATTTATTCAATCTGCCATTTTTGCTTGATACATGGGACCTTCTTCGACTTCGAAAAAAGTATTTTTTATATTTCTCTCTTCCAATCGAGCTGTTCTGGCCTCCTTTGATGCATTAGATGTCCGTTTCATGGCGAATAAATAAGCTTCTGGACCAATTGTGATTCCCATAAGCGTCATTATTTTTAAAATGGGAATGAAGCCTTCATTAAATATGCAGACAGCAATAAATATCGCAATTTCAATCACGCGAGTTCCAGCATGAATATGTTTCGGCGCGAAAGTCCAAATCAACGAGTTTAGAGACTCATTATTATTTTGAGTTTCTGAACCTAAACATCGAGTCAGTAACTCCTCTGACGATAAACTCTCGTAAATCGGCTTTATAATTTCCAATACGTTATCACGCAGAGGAGGATTTTCTTGGTCAAACTCCTCTAACGTACCTTCATGTGCAGCTTTTTGCCACTTACACCAGCTTTCCGGACCAGATGGGCAATACATATGTTGCGGCTTTTTATTTGTGGAACTATTGTGGTAGAAAGTAGCCCAAATTGCGTTTTTCATGTCCTCAACAGAATTAAATGCTGACGAATCGCTAAACCATAATATAATGACAATTTATTTATCATCTTATCTGTTAATTTTCCTTCACCTTTTCCACCAATCCCGCTATTTTTTTTTTTTGCTTGCCGTAGCATTGCACCCATTTTTTTCTGGACATGTCCTACGCACTCTTTTTTTCTACAACTGGGTCACCATCGTAAGGATCCATATCGATTATACCCTTAAATGTTTCAGTATCACCATCCACAATATATTTAACATATTTCACTCTGTGTTTTTCAACCGATTTACAAAACATTTCGACAATAGCATCAATTTCCATTTGCCTGCACTTCCTTTGTGATTTATAGTACACGATTTTTCATGATCTTTATACCAATCATTATACGAAGAAATATCGGAATGTTTTTTATTTTTCCAAATATTACAGCCTTGACAAAAACTAGATTTGACAACTATATCAACAACTTTCTTGCAGCTTTTAGCTACAAGCGTGGTAACTCCAAATAGAGAATTGAAACCTCTTTTTTTCCATGTCACATCGCCAGAAACAGTAAAATCTGTTGGATTAGCATTAAAATCAGAAGCTAATATTAAATCTTTTTCTTCTTCAACAGCTTTGGCAATAATGAGGTTATAAACTGCAGATGCAGCCGTATACATATTTTCAAGACAACTATAGTATGTACTAATTGATATTCTTTGACAAATATCCATCATACTGCAGAAGATATTTATCCCTTCCCTTCCAACTCCCAAAAGCCGCATAGCATAAACCATTCTTCTATTTACTTCAAAGGCTTTATTGACGAATGGACATGACGGTATATATTGTGTACTTTCGCAACCGCATTGTAATGCAATTTTAAAGCCTAGTCCTCGATGAGCCGTTTGAGAAAAGTTAATCTCTTTCTTGCATGTAGAACACAACACTAACGAAGAAATCGCCGTAAAAACCGTGAAAAACTCCAAAATACAGTAGTTGTAATGATTTTCAAGAATTACTTCTTCATCACTTGACTTACTCAATTTTGCTGCTGATGCACTCGTAAAACTACTTTTTTCCTCTAACGTGAATCTATTGCCGTGGAATCGCCTATTTTTTGATCGATCCGCACGTGCAGTACTTCTCCTTTGGGATTTTCGATCCATTTTACTCTAAAAAATTGAAATTTTCACTCAAAACACAATTTAAATTAAAAAAAAAAAAAAAAGCGAATTGTGTGGCCCGGGTGTCATGTTACTTCGCATTGAATGAAATCGCTTACCAGAGTGATCCTCGCGTTATTCGAAACTCAAAGCATGCAGTAGACTAAATTTCGTATCGAAAAGACATTCGGTTCATGTGTTGGTGCAAAGATAACAAACACACAAGCAATTTTCACAGCCGACGATTGCCGACGTTAGGCTGCGATATGCTTTAAGTTTCGTATGCCGCAAGTATCGGTTTGTAACGATCTTCGAAGATATCTCTAAGGCACGAGCCGGTCTTCAGTATACATAGTTGCTGCAGTGACAGTGGTAAGAACATTTTTCGAAGACAGTGTGCAAAAGTTTTGGTTATTGTAGTCTCCGCTTATTGTAAGTATTTACAATAGGGTAATTGAATTTGGGCACAGTATTTTTTACTCTCACCGATCACCCTTTTCTAGCAATCATGAGTAGAAACAGGAGATATAATAAGAAATTGACCAAAATTACCAACATCAATGAGGATTGTTCTGAGGGTACCTCCGAAGAAGATCAATATGAATTAGGTGAAAGTGAAGATTACAGTGAATATTCTGAATCCACTGAAACTAGAGAAATAGAAGGATCTTTGGATAGAGAACTTCTTCAATATGCGTCGTAACAAGAAAAGGAAGCGAATTATTTCTTGTTCTGACACAAGAGAGGACGGGTTTTTTTATAATATTTTAGATTTGGCAGCGATAAATGCGTGGATATTGTATAAAGAATGTACCGGATCGAAAATATCCAGAAAGGAGCTTATATTTTCTTTAGCTGATGAATTAGCTGGAGAAAACAAGGAGAACGTTCGTCAAAGTTCAGACGTTTCAGTTTTGTAACCTTCAACATCAGGAATCCGAACAAGTTGCCAAGTGGGCTACTATAATAAAAATAAAAGCAGTAATTGCTGTATGTATTGCAAAAAAAACGTATGCGGAAAATGCACGAACGAAATTCAATACATATGTAAAAAATGTGCTCGATTAAAATGGTTACCCCCTGTAGCGTTTATATTATTGTTATCATTTCCATGATAACTTAAAAAAAAAGATTTTGACTTATTAATATTTTATTTTTACGTGAAGCCTTATATTGTTCATCTCAGACTTAGTGTGAATAAATTGATTTTTTTAAAGTAAATACGAATTTTCATCCACCCGTCAA
>NW_015149004.1:123843-149889 GCF_001465965.1 Polistes dominula
TATGTTTGTCTCTTTTTCTCTCATTATTTATTATAGCAGTCGTTTCATAGCTTCGTTACATAGCTTCGTTACACAGCTTCGTTACATAGCTTCGTTACACAGCTTCGTTACATAGCTTCGTTACACAGCTTCGTTACATAGCTTCGTTTCATAGCTGCGTTTCATAGCTGCGTTTCCGTTTATTTACTTTTCAGATCACTCCCATTCTAAAGAAGTTTTCACTTCAAAAAAGTGCTAAAATTCGAAGAAAACTTTTGCATGTTTAGTTTGAATCGAACAAAGGGATGCAACATATCACTCGATGCAAAATAATAAAAACCCTGATATAAGTATATCTCGTCTGCCACTACAGAATCAAATATAACCTGATAGAACCGAAACATCTGTTCTCGGTGATGAACCGTAAGAATAAAAAAGATTGTTCGTATTTTCCCCGCTGCGTTTGAGTTTACTTCTTGAAATATATCGCGTGAACTTTTATATTCGGTGAAATGAAAACGTAGAAAATCGTATTTTATAAAGAACATGCCTTTAAATAAACAAAGGCTTTCCGTTATTCTTATCGGTTTATTTTTCTTTTATTTTACAAAGAAAATCATTAAATTCGTACCATCGTCTTTGCTGTAGGATTCATTTTTGTTCATCCAATAGGAAGTATTCAACGTCGACGACCATGTCTCTGGATCTTTATACGTTGTCCATGAAGCGTTCATTCTGCAAATTCGCGTATTCTAAAACATAGATTTTCATTTTTTTATTTAGTAAATGCCTACAGTGAGTCATAGAGGTATTCGTACCTGTCCCTACTGTCAATTAGAAACAATTGATATTTTTTTGTAATAATATATTTCTAAATTCTTCTGCACAAAAAAGAACATCTCGTTTGTGTTCAACAAAAAGCCACTAATTAATTTATGCTAATCTGAATTATTGCTTGTAAAACAAATTTTTTATTGAAGAAGTCAGGTTTGTGGAAGAATATGCTTTCTGTTAATGTTTTCACATAGTATTAAATATTAATGCCTTTTATGGAATAATAGTAAGGAAATTTTAATTGTTTATAAAATTTTAAGCAATGTATATACATATGTAAGTCATTTTAAGTTAAAAGTGTAGTTAGTGACTTTTAGCTGAATATAGACGATTTTATTGGAAAAAAATATAATTGGACATAAAAAAATTGTTAGTAAATTGGTTTTCTTTTAATGATCATGAAATTCTATAAACAGTTATTTGCAAGTAAAGAAACAAAAATGTATGTTTTCATTTTTGTGCTATTATCATCTCGATGACAGAAATAAATGAGAAAGTAAAAAGAAAAAACAATTATCAGAAAAACAGTACTCGTAGCTCAATACTCGTATTCTGATAATTTAAATATCGTGGACAAATGAGTTATTTTTAATAAAGAGAAGACAAATTATATAGGAAAGCGAATTTTACGTTATTAATCGAGGCGAAAGTATTTCTTTCTCTCTCTCTCTCTCTCTCTCTTTCTCTCCTTTACTCTTTTCTTTTTCCATGAGAAATCGAAAAATCTTGTAATTTTTTGTAACCTTATTTAAACATTGAAAGAGTAACTTACAATTAATTGATTCTATTATTTCAACGAATTGAAGCTTTCATTTTTTTTATTCTCATGTGTTCTTATTTAACTTGCAAGATAGTGCAAGTTAAATTATATAGTAGATAGTTACATTATTTTATGTAAATTAGTAAAGAAATAGAGATGTGAAATTTCATTGTATTTATGTCTACGTGTGTGTGTAAGTGTTAACACGCACATGTATTATTCTCTAAGATATCTATAGTCATTTTCACGAGTATTGAGTAGCATAATAGAGCTGTCGTCAATAGCCATATATAGTAATTACTTAGAAGCATCAATGTGTCTACTACCTTCGCCTAGAAGCTAACAGGAAACTCAATCTGAAGGCGTTCAATGCATATTCCCTTGTGAGCGGTTGCTTGTTCAAAGGTTAGCTAGGATTCTACATCTGCATTACGTTTACTCAATTCCGAATGTATTGTTTTCGAATAAATCGATGTCAAACAGTTTTTATGAATATGTACAACATATATACAGGGTGGGGCAATATCTCTGTCCAGTTAGAATATTGTAGTTGTTTATAGCAATATGAAAAATTTTATATACGCAACTTACACAGCATGATGAGAGGCATTTTTTGGCTTGAACGTTTTTTGCATGGGTGAAGGCATAGAGGAGATTTCAAGGTCACTTGCATTTTTTAAAATAAATATTATATTTTTTTTTAATAGTATGTGATAGCAAATGTTGAGACGAATTCAACGAGCTATTATTCAAGGTCATGCGAGGTCAAATGTGGTAAACAATAAAGTTTCTTACATTACAGAAGATGTTCGAAGTGGTGACCGTTAACGCCAATGCAAAGTTGTACTTTTCGTATTGTTGCATCGCGTACATGTCTTATCATTTCTAAACTTGTGCTATTACATGTTGCAACTATCAATTGGGGACTTTATTAGAAAATGTACCACTAAACGTTCGCCAAATGATGTGGTTACAGCACGACGGATGTCCAGCACATTATGCGTGGAGTGTAAGAGATGCACTGAATGAACTTTATCCAAATAAATGGATAGGACGTGGAGAAGTAGTTTCTTGGCCAGTTCGCTCTCCCGATTTAACCCCACTAGATTTTTTTCTATGGGAAGCATTGAAAAATGCGGTTTACCAAGAAGCACCCTATTCCAGAAAACATGAAAGAAAGAATAGTTGCAACATGTAATAGCATAAGTTTAGAAATGATAAGACATGTTCGCGATGCAGCAATACGAAGATTACGACTTTGCTTTGGCGTTAACGGTCACCACTTCGAACATCTTCTGTAATGTAAGAAACTTTATTGTCTACCACATTTGACCTCGCATGACCTTGAATAATAGCTCGTTAAATTCGTCTCAACATTTGCCATCACATCCTATTAAAAAAAAAATAATATTCATTTAAAAAAATGCAGGTGACCTTGAAATCTCCTCTATGCTTCCACGAACGCAAAAAACGTTTAAGCCAAAAAATGCCCCTGATCATGCCGTGTAATTTGCCTATATAAAATTTTTCATATTGCTATAAACAACTACAATATTCTAACTGGACAGAGATATTGCCCCACCCTGTATATCAAAGGATACATTGTTTGATCTTTTTCATTTTGAATTACAAATTATGATGCTTCTGGTTATATTTACGACGTGTAATATAATTATATTAGCATTTCAGGTAGGTGCATTATAGTGTAGATATTAAGTTGATTGTATGCTTTATCGTAATATTTATAAGTAGCCTTTGAGGTAGTTAATTACTATCTTAATTTATGTTTTGATTGTAACAGTTTACTTTCCCTCAAGAGATTCTAAACACGAGACAACGTTGTATACTTTGTTTGCTCTTGTAACGTTTAAAATTCTATTTTACGCGTTTAGAAGTAGATTTTTATTACCTTTTAAATGACATATTTCGAAGTAGGAATGGGTTGTTGTTAAAAATTTTAAAGTAAGGTTGAAAGTTCGAGTGGAAAAAAATAGAACGAAACATTGTTTAAATATTGGTTTAAAATGTTTCTCTCGACGTTTAAAATTGACGTGTTTCCACATTTTATTTGTTTCAAATAAAAATTACTTCCGTGTGATTAAAAATTGTTTACTACAGAAGGTTTTAAAATAAATACATTTTATAACAAATATACACGGATAATATCGGTTCTTTTTTTTTTTTAATGCTTCATCTTTCAAAAGTGGCTGCTGGTAATGGAAAAGTTAGCAAGATCGGTAGATCATTTAACAAGATATATATGGAGGATTAGAAGGGTTTATGCGTTGAAACGTGAAGCTTTAACGGGCGATTCCATGACAATGTCTCGTTACCGCAATGCTTCCTTGGCCTCGCGTGTGCACTTTATGCGCGATAACTCGATTACAACATCAATTGAAGGATGCTACCCATGTATATATCAACCAGCTTCCTATAACATGGTTTACCATACTTATGAAAACTTTACAGGTTTGTTAGATAAAACTAAATAATTTTTCTTGATATCATAACACTCATAGGGAAAAGTCATTAATCATAAACTTTTAAAGCCCCTGACGATAGGCAATAGATTTTTACGTACTTCTTATTGTTAATTCAATATTGTCTATTATTCGGAACCTTGAAGATGGAAATTTGATTGACGATTATGATTAGCAATACTATCTATAAAATTTTATGCGTTTCGACTAAATTAATGATCTGCTGAATTGCAGATATCAATTTAAAACAGTCATACATAAATTGCATATAACACTAAATTTCCGGATGTTGGTTATATACCTATTTTGCTTGAAATGAGTTTATTTGACTCAAACATTAAAATTAAAGTTTTAAAACAAAAAATATTCACATTTTATTTTAAAGAAACTTTATTCGAAATAATTATTACATATATATTCTGTTCTTAAAATACATTTTCCGCAGATTTTTTTATTACATGTAGTACAAACGCTATTACTTCTATTTTTTTTTGCGTGATACTTGAACATGATAAGTCAATCGCATCAAATTGTTTACAAACAATTATTATGAACAAAAAATAGGTTACATGTGTGTAAAACGACCTTTAAAAATGAGTTAATTTGACTCACATCCGACAAAATAGGTATAACATAAAGATTTTGGGAACTAAAAAGTGGAGAGATGAAGGAATTAGTATTTGTATACATTTCATAAAAAACCAACATTTGTTATAAAAAAAATTATTTAAGTTTTTATAAATATCTAGCAATAAAATTATAAATGAATCAAATTGACTCGTTTTGGCAATCTAGTGTTAACATATGCGGACGATATTGCTTTATTGGGAAATAATAAACAGACACTATTTAATAACTGTAAAACTTTATTAGATAAGCGGAAGAATTTAGGTTGTAAATAAGTATTGAATAAAATCAATATATATGGTCACACACACATATAGAATTCAGATTATTCATAATAACGGAAATTTTGTAGTTCGTGATAAAATTTTTGAGCGGATCAGTAATTTTAAGAATTTGGGATCGATTCTAAATCGAACTAATGAAATAAGGGAAGAGTTTAAGAAAAGAATTAATTTACAAAAAGCATGATTATTATTCGGTTAATAAATTACTTTGTTCGCAAGGATTGTTTATGCATCTAATAATAAAAATTCTCCAGAATGATTCACATGGACGCAAGAACTAACATGAAAATGACATATAAGAGTTTAAATAGAACAAATATATACACGAAAAACGGAACATGTAATGATTTACAAGTAAAAATTTGGAACAAAACATAAATAATAAGATATTATTATACAAGGGAATAATTAAACCGATTTAAATCTGTGGTGACCAAGTGATCCAGTAAGAAAACTATATTTTGAAATTATACCTAGAAAGTGGAACAGGAAACACCCGAAAGATCTTCTTACAAAATAAGCTAATACAATTTTTTTTTACCTACTGTAAATATGTTCTCTATTGAGAGAACATCTATATAATATAACTACACTCATTGCTAAATGTATCTGTCGAATGCCCACCTTGGATAAACTGCAGAAGAAGTTGGAGATTAAAAAAACAAAACAGAACGATTATTTTACCGGTAGTCCATTATGGCAACAAATCGTGGTCACTAACTTTAGAAGACGAAAAAAATTTCAGAAATTTGAAAATAAAGTACTTTGAAAAATTATGGATGCAAAATGCGATGGGGAAACGGAGGAACGAGGAAAATTATACAACGTAGAATTACGTCAATTATACAGTATTCCGGATATTGTCTACGTCATAAAAATGCATAAATTAAAATGGGCAGGTCACGTGGCGCGTATAAATAAGGATCGGACTGCTAATAAAATACTAACAAGAGTTCGTCAGATTGACCCTTCGATTTTTTTCAAACCTTGTACACTTGTAGTAATCCTGGAGAATATTCATTGTACTTAAGGGTTCATTCTGGTTTATACGCTAAAAAAAAGGCTATTTTTACGATTTTTTTTAGGCTTAGTAGGATGTATATACATATGAAAGTTGTTGGGTATGATAAATACACTCTAGAAGTACGAGAAAAAATTTCTTTTTATTGTTTTTAACATATTTTGACATTCAAAATGGCTGACAAACGTGAACCCTTAAAAAATAGGTATGCTGTTGGCGGGCATCGAAATTTGAGAACGGGTGATCTAAAATAAAAAAATTAAACAGTTTTACATTCAGTATGACAATGGCTATCGGGTATGCTACAACTATCAATTTTTATGAAAACAAAATAAAATGACGGCCATTTTTCGAAAAAAAATCGTTAATTTTATTCGCACTTTTTTGCAAAAAAAAAAAAAAAATAGTAAAAATTAATATTTTGACTTGGTTGTAGCATGTGAGATAGCCATTCATGTGTAGAGTATATGGTTAAAATTTCAGAAGGTTCGGTTGAGTAGTTTCGGAGATATTATGCCCGCCAACCGAAAAACGTTGTTTCGAGAAAAACGCGTTTAAAGTTTTGTTTTTTTTTAATTTTAAAAAAGTCTGACTTTACCTTATTCTGCGATGCCTGCACCATACAGTATGCCTTCTGCTTCTTTAAAATACTCATTATCTTCTACTCTAGCCTTTTTTTGTTGTGTCCTGGCCTCTTTTAAAGATTCTCCGCTTAAACGATTGGCTGAGCGCACACGCGTGTTGTCGTGGTTACTAGCGTAATTGGCTGCGATAGGGCTAAGTTTTATCCCCAAAACGTGCATTATTTTCAGTATTGGATCAAAACCTTCGTTGAATATACAAGCTGCCAATTTACAAGCTATTTCAAACATTTTTTTACCATTAAATAGGTGTTTAGGTACCATAGCTCAAACGCATTTGTTGAAGCACTCATTATTATTTTGAGTGTGGCCACCTAAACATTTTTCAAGTAATTCTGGTTTTGTCAGGTCAACATCAACCTTTTGGTTTTTGCTGCTATATTCATGCAGAGACATTTCCATTTACACAACCGCCAATGGTTTGTCTCCTCTATCTGTAATGTCTCTATGTGTTTGGGTCGCAAAATAATATACTTAAACTGCTCGGATCGTTCTAAAATTTTTGTATGATAATTCTACATATGTCTACTTTCGAAAAATGCAAAAAAAAAAAATTGATTTTTTCAAAATGATAAACCAGAATGAACCCTTAAAAAAACTAGATATTTAACTGTTTTCGAAAAAACGGGGGTAAAAAATGGTTCGCAAAAATGGTCTCGTGTCTCTGATGTCGTCGGATCGATTCCTGGAGACAGGAAACATTTTTTTTTCTGGTCTTTTCTTATTTTTTTTTTTACAAGAGTAGCCGTATGTATTTATTGTTAGATATCGATAAACAATTATAAAACAAGATTTATTGCAGCAAGAGAATTCTTTAAATTATGAAAAACAATTAAAGACCCAGCCGGTGTAATATGACCAAACACCATGCTAATTTTATTTTAACAAAATAACAGAATACATCCTTAATTATTACTAATAATTTATTAGTAACTGTACTTGTATCTTTTTTATTTATAATCAATACTGATCAAACTGGATGAAATTTATGTTTTGTGTGTCTGTACAATGAATATTATTTTGAAAAATATATCGTTCCAGACACGTAAAAATATAAATTTTTACTATTTATTGTTTGTAAGTCTATTTATAATTATTAATTATATAATTTGCATACTAATGTCGATTTCTTAATAAAATAATAAGGTTAGCGAAAAAAAGAAACTTCACACGCTTTATGATGAAAATGTACCCTTTTTTTTTATTATATACCCTAAAAAATTAATATAACCTACTCCAGAAAAAAATAAAATTAATTAAACATACTTTACAATAACGATAACAAAAAAAATAAAAAAGACCAGAAAAAAAATTTCCCTATCTCCAGGAATCGATCCGACGACATCAGAGACACGAGACCATTTTTGCGAAATTTCTACCTTCGTTTTTTCGAAAACGATTAAATATCTAGTTTTTTTTTAAAGTACAATGAATATTCTCATGGCATACTACAAGTGTACAAAGTTTGAAAAAAATCGGAGAGGGGTCAATCTGACGATTCCCTTGTAATGGGAAAAGACCATTGGTAGACCAAGACGTAGGTGAAAAGACAATATTAGAATAGATCACAACGAAAGTTGCGAATGGAGAGATCTTGCGCAGAAACAGGAATATTGGCGGGATTTGCTATTTGTAGCAATGACCTTTCGAATTCCTAATGCCAGTTAATAATAATGATAACAATACTCAAACTGCGGTTCGGCAAATATTCAAAAGTGAACTAAGAACCGAAGAGCACCTTTTTCTCTTGTTAGTAGTCAAAATCGACTAACGGCAATAATTGACTCTTAACCTACAAATCCCCGCTTTGATGACCAATCGTTCTTGTGAACAATAACGAATATATACATTAAAATTTAACATTAAATTGCCAGAATGAGTCAATTTGATTCATTTATAATTTTATTGATAGATATTTTGAAATACTTCAATAATTTTTTTTGTAACAAATGTTAGTTTTTAATAGAATTATGAAATGTATACAAATACTAATTCCATTCTCCTGCCATTCCCTAGTTCCCAAAATCCTTATATGTTATACCCATTTTGACGGATGTGAGTCAAATTAACTCATTTTTAAAATTGGTCGTTTTATACTCATCGAACCTATTTTTGGTATATAAAAATTGTTTGTTAACAATTTGATGCGATTAAATTGTCATGTTCAAGTATCGTGCAAAAAAAAATAGAAGTAATGGCGTCTGTGCTACATGTAATAAAAGAATCTGCGGAAAATGTATTTTAAACTTTACCGACCGTTAGAGTTCCAATAACATATGCACGTCTGATCGACAGTTTAGCAGCAGTTCATGTAATGATAGTATAGATAATTACAAATGACTGTTCATGTAAAGATAGTGATCTTTATCGCAATGTCAACCAATTTACTAAGTTTTCGGTAGGCGACAAAAAGCTGATTAATAAATTTTTGTTCAGTAAGTGTTGGTAACAAAAAGTCTAATAGGCTAGCGGCCATTAAAGTGTTAAAAACAAAATATATATATATATAATGATTGTTTCAAATAAAGTTTCTTTAAAATAAAATTTGAAATCTTTTTGGTTTAAAACTTCAATTTTGATGTCTGAGTCAAACAAAGCCATTTCAAGTAAAATAGATTTATACTCAATATCCGGTTTTCTAGAGTTAAATATTAAATACATCTATTATTTTCAACTTCTAATGATCTTTTATTTTTGAGTCATCGATTTTCAAAATATCACGCCAATGTGCCGTCCGTTTGATTTAGGAAATGGACGTATGTGGCTTGCGAAGGATAAAGTTTGAGTATTACTGATTTAAGAGATATTATCCTTACACTTCTTCACTCTGTTGTATCATATTATTTTTCTTTTCTTTACGAATAAACAAACGAGGAGGAGCATCTCAGCCGAAGAATCTACCGAGCGAGTAAACATTTGCGATATATTAGTGGTGCGACCTAAAGAGTCGGTGAAATCGTAGATATATGAAAGGCAATATGGATTTAGCGCGTATGCACGAATACCTTTCATAATTGTTTGCACGGGCAACATTGCGCACTTGATCAAAAGCTGCAATCTTCAGGTTGTTCGAATGATTTTTGTAGGGATCTTTTTCTAACGAAATATTTCTCACAAATATTTTTGCTATTAAAAGAAAAGAAAAGTAATCATATTATAAAAAAGAATAAAAATATTTAATTGTATTAATCGTAGAAGTTTCAAATTATTTTCTAAATATTTGAAGAATTTTTCTGCGTCGCTGTTTAATTCTCAAGAAAATTATGTAACTTTCAAGTCATACATGCCCAAGTATATATATATATTTTCAAAAATTAAATCTCTTTTAATAAATTAAATAATTATTTATTAGTTTATATATGAGATTTTAAAAATATTTTTTTAAGTATAATAATACTATTTTATATTATTAAGTATAGTAATATTAATATATATTATTAAAATAGTTTAAGAACAAAAAATTATTTGCATAAGAGTTATGTAATTTCAACAGAGCAAATTTTAATTGGAAAATTTCGAGGTAACGATTTCGATCAATAGAACATTTATTTATACCGATCCTAAAATAGTATTGGATTGAAGAAAATTAAACGTAGCAATGCTATTAATAAAGCATACGTCCTTAATTATAACTTTGTAGTCCTTTTGTAAGAAAGTTCTGAGTTTGACTAACAATAAGGTCTCGTTTTTTACATCGATTTAATATTCTTTTAAGCGAAGCTCTATTTAACTCGTGGATATTATATATGACAGACGTTATCGTTGGTTTACTACAAACAAAATGTCATGCTCTTTCTCATTCTCTTTTTCTTTGATAAAGTAGAACATCGTAGCTTTTATCCCACAAGTGAAACTCATAGTTTGGTTAATAACGAGTATTTCATGGACTATCCTTTTCTTCTTTGACCAAGATCTATATAAATATAAAGGGCTAAAAATATGATACTTTATTTGTAAGCTAGATCTGATAAAATCGCTTATGTATTTATGTATGTATGTAGGTGTGCATATTCTAACACCGTTTATACTCATTCGTAAGTTTAATTTCAACGTATCTATGATATATGTTACCAAATGATAATCTTTGAGCAGGATTTCTTTTTTATAACGAGAACATTCTTTTAAATTTATTTCACGTATATATGATATTCAATAAAAAAGTTGTTTTTTAATTGATTGTTTCAATAATATAGATGAACATCGCATGAATATCGTACAATGGATTAAAGTACAACTAAATGTGTAAAGAAAATTGCTTATTAATATTACGATGAAAGAGATTTTTTTTTCTTTTATTTATTTCTTTTTTTGAAAAGAAATTTCACTTATTTCACGCACGTTTAATCTTAACGTAATTTTGAATATGTTTTTAATCTCACTTATTGTTAGATATATCTATGTATTTTGTATGTAGGTATTATCAATCATCGAAAATTAAGTGACACGTTACAGGGAATCCATGTTAGTGATCTGAGGTATATACGACGTACGTACATATATGGAGAAATAAATCGTTGAAAATATCTGCTTACGACAAACCATCAATTATCGAGTGGGTTTCGATGACAAGTATTATTTATGATCGTTTTTATACTTTTTTATAATATACGATTGGAATGAAAAATTAACGAAATCGGAGTATTTCTGTAGTTTTCGTAAAATGCATTGTTTTCTTTCTTTTTTTTTAAGTTGTTTACGATGGGGAAAAGAAATAATTTGGTTCAAAGAAATTCGATCTATTTTATTCGTTCTTAAGTGCTTCAGAACAATCCCAATTTTTTTTATCCTTTTTCTTGGATTTATTTCGTTTAGTTTACAAAACTTGTAGTCTGGGTGGAGGATGGTATATAAGTGGATCGTAAATGTACGATATCACATGTATTATGCTATTCGATTGACGTACGTGAAATATTGAAATATATCAAATTTATAACTTTATACGACAAATAATAACGAAGAAAAACGAAAAACGAACAATAGCCATGCATCTTTTTCTTTCTTTTTTTTTTTTTATACTTCGAACCATGTTCCAATATTATTTTTGTCCAATATTTTGAGTCAACCAAGAAATATTTTAGATCGCAAAAGTATTTGCATATTTATTACAAACTTAAGATAGTTCGATCCCACCGTTCCCCCATTTTCTTTATTTTTTATTAGGTTTGATTTGTACTAACAATTTTTAACAGAAAATTGTTAAAAATTTTACTATATAATAAAAAATAAAAAAAACAATACAAAGGAAAGGTGAAATAAAAATGGATAAAAATTGTTCCAACGTTTACGAAACTCATGGGAGTTTATTGCTCTATTATGTTTATATATGATCGAACTAGATATATTAATAGAATTGATTTACAGCAGTATCTTTTCTATTTCGAACAAGATTCCCTATTATAAGTTATAGACATCGTTGTGTTTTTGCAAGTTTATGCTTAAAGTGCGATATTTTGTTTCAGAGCCAAGAAATTTCGTGAACTAGCAACGTGTAAGTGTACCATGATTATATATAATGTAATATGCATATACATATAATGTTGTGTAGGTTGTTGTAGTACAATAGTGAAAATTTATGACCGTATGTTATTCTATCGAGTTAAATTGATTTGGGTATTTAAAATCGTCGTTTTTGAAAGACAGTTGTAAAAAGTAAAAAAAAGGTCATTGAAATTTAGTCGTTACATTTGTAACATGTTGTATCGGAAATACATCAAAGATATTTCGCTTACAAGATCGTTCTGTAAATCGGATTTAATTAAAAGATTTAATTAGAATTAAATTTGAAGAAGTAAAATATTATTAAAAACTTCTAAATAAATTTCTAAAATGATTATTTGTTAAAGAATATTGTTTAAAATTCTTCTCGGTCATAGAGTTAATTAATTTTAATGAGATTAATAAGATTATTAATCGAACATAGAAATTGTTGCACGAACGTTCGTAACATATATACGTATAAATACGTTATAATCTCCCAAAGTAGATTTTATGTTTACTTGAATGATTTGTTGTTTGAAATTAGACAATTAGCAATAATAGGTAATATATTTATTGAATTTACATTAAAATTACCTCTCTCTATCTTTCCTATAGGATATCTCTTTAAACAATACAAGTAATGGAGACAAAGTACAATTTTAAAAATAAAGATTTCTGGATTTCGTTTTCTTATTTACACGCTAATTTATATCGATGTTTATTTCGAACCGATCGTCTGTTGGTACACGAGTTGCAAAAAAACTCGGTCGAACTAATATTTCTATCTCGTTTAATTGTACCTATAGCGTTGGACAAAAATGTTTATACCATTTTATTAGTAGGTGTCGATATATCTAGTAAATGTTATCGTTAAATTTGTTTTTAGAAGAAGGAGCTTCGTTAAATTCATCTCGAACTTTCAAAGAAATACATTCACTCATATCTGATAGTAGTATCGCGTTAATGGTCATTAAATTATTTCTTTTTTTCTATTACTTACAAAAAAATGTAAGTAACATCATAAAATCAATTAATTTTAGATTAAAAAAAGAAAAAATTTACATATCGTACGAACAGAATGAAACAATGATCGAACGATGAGATTGAAGTATTTAATTTCTTGTAGTAGAAAGCAGAATAACTAAAATAATTATATGACAATCGTGATAATAAATTGTAGTTAAAGTTTAGTAAAAAATAATATTAGCGATTCGACCCGATTTTTCAATATTTATTTTATGCTATTGTTGTAACAAATTATTAATTTACGAATAGATAGATAGATCCTACGTAACGCCGAATATTTTATCGATCGAAAGTTAAAAAATATTTAATTGGAATATTATTCACAATGGAGACAATTTATTTAACAGAAATTGGTTGGTATTTCGTTTGGAATTCACATAATTGTCCTTCGGCTCACACGAATGCATTTTACATGTTTGAAGTTTCTCGTTAATTATTTGCATATTCTCGAACGAACCACGATGCCTCACTTCTGTCCGATGTTGTCAGGATATTTCTTTTACATATCGAGTCTATTGTGAACCAAACTAGGCAGATATTTTTTTCAAAACAATAGCTTCCAATCCAAGCTTCAATAAATCAAACGAAATTTTTTTTTTACGAGATAATATTATTATCGAGGATTCGATTTTTCGCAAATATTTTTTTTTATAATTTCCCGAGAGAAGAATTTTTCTTTCTATCCATAATAATAAAAATATCGCGAAATCCTATTATAGATTACAAGGATAATATAGGATAATTATTTCATTAACACTCACCCAGTAACTTTTTTTCTGATAATCGATAGACCTTGTCACCGATGAAGATTCACTTTTCCTTGTTCGATTTTCAATACGTTAATAATTAAATTTTTGGATCGATGACGGACGATAATAGCGAAGACGACGACAGGTGTCTGACACGAAAATACATTTTGTTTAAATCAAATTTAATGTATCTCCGAAAAAACAAATAACACCTTCCTTCGCATTTTTATCGATCGTTTCGAAAAATCGATAAATTATTTGACGATTATTGAAACAAAAGCCTTTGTCTTTCCATTGAGGGTGGATCGAGAAATTGTCGAAAAATCTTTTTATTAGATGCATCGTTCATGTTGTTTACAGTAAACTATCCTCGATCCTAAAATAATTTGTAAATATCTCGATCTTTGATCTCTCGCGTTCTTCTTATTGTCTTTCCTTGATGTCTATCTTTAACACACAAACTTCGTGCTTTATATAAAAACGTTAAACCTCTTAAGAATTCTTTTTATCTCGCATCTTTCCTAAGAGAAAAAAAATGGATTCTTTTATACACACAGTTAAACACTTATGCAGCACAGAAAATCCTTCCGCATTATCTTATCACTGTGGATTTTCGTTTTACTAATTTAAATTATTCTTGATAAGAGAAATCAAAAAATTTATCTCACATTTGAAAATAAAAATGATAGAAAAGAAATAGAATTATAAGGATAGATAAGGAAAGAGAGAAAAAAGGAGAGAGAAAGAGAGAGAAAAAATAAAAAAGAACAAAATAAAATAAAGAGAGCGCGAGGGCAAGAGAGAAATACAGAGAAACGAAGAGAGTTATTTCTCGTGCACGTTTTACACACGTGCTCGTTCGTCGAAGCGTCGCAAGCAAGTGGAGCTCGTTTAGTGCGGACTACCGTCTCCAGGACGATAACCAGAGTAGTGGGAAGTGTGTACCAGGTGGGGGAGGGTAGGGGGTGTCAAACAGTAGGGAAAAATAATCTCGATTTAATATGTTTGTTTCTGTCAAAAAAAAATACATTCTATGTAAATAAATCAGTAGTATTAATGCTTTTGTTTTCTTTTTCTCTATCCATTTATATTTAAAAATATATCATATATAAATATACTGAAAGATTGTTTAATATAATATAAATATAAAAAATATAATAAAAACAAAATTATATATAATATATTTATAATTTTTAAATTAATTTTTTTTATTATATTTAGCTTGTTTTTTTCTTTTTGCATTTAAAAGACAGATTCGTTTATGAACACACGAAATGGGACATAAATAGGGTCGGTTAATCGTTAAGAATACTTTCGAAAGGCAACGACGAAGTAATGTCATGTACTTCGACATTTTCGATGTTAATTATTTGTATCGATACTGTCTGCCAATTTCACACCTTTACAGCCTTTTTTGCGATGCGAAAAATCAGAGTGCAAGCGGTCATTTAGCATCCTCCTCCTGATTTTATTTGTAATTGTTGTCGCGTACTACGAGTCAAAAATAGAACTTAAAAAGATGCGTTTCTCTACCGGTATAAAAGAAAAATGAATTTTTTTACCTTCTTGTGACGAAAAAGAAGGATCCGTGAGCGTACGTAAACTCGCGTGAAATTATTATTGAAGCAAAAATTATTTTTGCGGCAAGCTTTACAAAACGAATTTTGTTTTTCTTTTTTTTCTGGTACTATAATTTAATACGCAGCTACTAAAAAATCCTTTCTTTACAATCTTAGACACTTCGTTGCCAGTGACGTAAGATCCGGAAAACGCATGTGACTTTACTTTAGTTATTACTAGTTGAACGCGTGAGTCGATATTTTTGTAAATAGTGACTCTCTCTTCTCTTATTTTCCACAAATTATACTATTTTATGAAATACTTGAGATACATTTTATTATACTTTAACTATTTTATAAATTCTCTTTTTCTCTTTTATCTTTTTTGTTGTTGTTATTATGATTAAAAAGGGAAAAAAAATATGTAGGAACGAGAATTAATGAAATTAATATTTAATTAAATGTAAACGAATGTTTTTTTTCTATATCTTCGTTGGAGTTAAATAAATATTGTAGAATTTATTATAACAAATAATTTTCGCTTTAGTTTATTTGATATTGATTTTGTTTCGTATACAGAATATGATATACGAAGAAAAATTTATTCATCGAAGAAAAATAAATAAATTTTTCATCGTAAGCAATTATATTAAATTTAATCTTTGATTTTATAGAAAATACAATTACACGCAATATGAGATAGTGTTGCATTTAATTAATTTGTTCTCCATGTAAACGTAAAAGACAGAATATTTTAATAAGAAAGATTATTTTGTTATCAATATCATTTTTTCATTTTAATTGATACTATATTTTTTTATTCGTAGAAGAGAAATGAATATAAATAGAATATTGGAATAAATAATCCTCCTTCCTTGTCAATAGAAAAAAGTTTCATTATAGCATTGCAAAATAAATGCGAACTTCTTCGATGTATGTTGGATTGCAGTTCTACAGGTGTTCGAAGTATTCAGTTGTGATTACAAATAGTTGTAAAAAAGAAACAAAAAACCATTAAACGAAATTGCTGTGGTGATCGAAATATCATGCATGTACAAATTGTTCATAGACGATTGAATATTATTTTGATATATTTTTATTCTCGTTTTTTTCTGTCCATCTACATTTGTTCTTCTTTCTTTTTCTTCTTATTTCTTTTACTCGTCCGATCTTTTTTTCGTGAAACGTATACGAAAGTTGATATTTCTTAGTAAAATGTTTGCTGAGATGACACTCTTATCCTAGCTTTTATCTTTTCTCATTGAATAGTCAAGTCGAGTTTGACTACAAAGCGAATTTACGATATCTTGCATATATTATTTCTAATTTTTTCAATAAGAAAACACAAAGTTTTATATTCGAAAATTTGAAATTGATGACGTTTAAGCTTCATTTATTATCAATTAGCATGGAGTAACAAAACAATAATATGTTAATGTTAAACAAAAGGCCATTTATACTGTTTAATTTTGACTATTTAATTCGTAATTAATATGACAAGTTAATCGATGAAGCTTATCAATTAATTTCGCTTCCATATTCATGCAATCTATCCAAATTTTCGGTTCATCGATGATATTGATCATTCATTCATGTGTACAATAATTAATGCGTCCAGATATGATGTTTCGAGAGTTTGCCAATCATTGCAATGGTAACAAGAATTCTTTCAAGTTAACAAAATAATGTTTGACTTATGAAAAGAAAAGAACAAAAGAGCTAACATGTCACGCCCAAAGACCTGTTTCTTTTTCTCCGTTATCTATTAAAACATATAGAAAGCGATCTTTCGTAATTTCTCGAGCGTAAATCTAATTAGTGTTTATCGGAAGGATTAATAATATGGCACGTACCATTACAATCATACATTAGAATCAATAAAATAAGGGTTTCGAGATCATCAATATTCATATTTATATTCATATCTATGTCTGAAGGTCGATTAAAATGTTATTAAGGCTCAAAACGATATCAACAGTTGATTGAAACATAAAATGTTTGAATTATAGTTCTGTGGTATTAAACATTACTTCGGAAGTTGAATGATTTATGCAATTTTTTATTTAAACCCTTTGCAACGTTCTTAAATATTTTGTTTGAAATTTATTTTAACTAAGGCAATTTTTAATCAGTTTGATAAGTAAAAATGTCTAGTAGGACTAGAAAAATGAGCACCCGAAATAAAAACTAATATCAAGTATCACTCAACACATGGGAGTGCAAAAGGTTAATACAAGCAATCGATAGTACGTCGAAAAAACATTAACCTAGGGGATACAATAACAATTAAAGTTTGAAACAAGCTATTTTCCATACGATGCATAATGTATCTTATTGATATTCCAAAACTTATTCATTCGAGTATAAGAGAAAGAGAGAGAGAAAGAGAAATAAATTCGATTTTCGATAGAATGATTTTACGCATAGTAGATAATACAATAAAAGTTAAATTATTTATAAAATAATATAAGATGGAATAATATTATAAAATAAATTTGATTTTTATATTCCGTAGAATAAAATGAATGAACGAACGAATAACAATAAATATTTGTATATGTTGTTGAAATAAAATGTGAAAAAACTTCTCTCACGTGAGACTGACATAACGAATGAAAAATGGCGATATAATCGAAACGTAAACTCATCTTTCGTTAAGAAAGATCTTGAACTACTTGCAAGAAGTTGATACGACTTGACGAACATGACGGGAGACCAATTTCGCGTCCTCCGTTTCATCGCTGACGAAGTCAAAACTGAAGGATATAACTACGTTTAACTTACGTATGTATTGTGTATATATATACGTGTATGCATAGGACTCAGTTATGCGGTTAATGTGTGCACTTAAACGCATAAATGCGTAGACAGGAGGAAGGAAACGTCAGCGTAACTCCATTTCCCACAGGTAGACGTACCTCCACGCCTCTTAACAGGCGTGTCGCGTGGAAAGCCAAGCGATTCTCAGTCTGCGGCCTTGTCAACGGCGGCTCCTTGCTTCAGATCCAACTTCAAACACGTACTCCATGTATTTCCGTTCGGAAAAAAGGAGTCCAAGGGAGGGGAGTTTATGGTTAAAACACATATATAGACGGATCATCGCAATGTCATCCGTGCAGTTCGTTCCGACGGGTCACGTTTTTCCTAGTCTTCTTTACTTCAAATTCAACCCTTTTTTTGTTCTTCTTCTTCTTATAAAATGAAGTTATTTTTACTCGTAAGTCCTTTTTTTATTAATTGTATTTATTTATTTAACATGTACTATCAAGAGTTAGCTGTCATACAAAATATTTTGAGGAAAAAAATAAATGGATTTAGGTCACTTTAAAAATAGACGGCTCAAATATTTGTGGTATTTTTTTATTAAATCGTTTTTTTTTAATTTCATGATTCTATATGTTGTGATTTAAAATCGTTCTAGTGAGTAATCAAATTTTATTTGAAAAGTAATATAATTTAGTTGAAAAAGGAATATACAATGAATAGTCGAAGAATCCGATTCGTTGATGGGTGTAATTTTATCGATTTCATCGAGATTTCATCGATTTTGAATCCTCGTATTTTTTTTTTAACATCCGTTTTCGTTAAAAAAAAGAATTAATTTAAACGAAGTTTTCTCGTAATTTCATTAAAATTTAAAAGAATAATGCTCGATTCGGGAGCGAGATTAAAACGCCTTAATTATTATGATTAGATTAAAGATGATTACATTTTCGTGATGATTAAAGTTTCGATATATCGTTTGTGTTAGACTCGCGAAAGAGAATAATTTGCTAAGGGATAAAAGAAAGGCCATTAATCTTACGAACCATCAAATAATTTTAGTATAATAGCAGGGATATTGTTCTATATATTAAATTGAATTTAGCTATGATCTCATTGTTTTTCATAATACTTTCAATCGTACTTAGGGGTTTAGAAAATCGAGCAAAAAAATAAATTGATAATTATTACGTTAAACATTGCATTGATAAAATTATCTTCGAAGTTACGTATATGTGTAAAGTGTGCCAGAAAAAAAAGAAGAATTAATTCATTATCTAAAAAAATAAACATCTCTTAAACTAATATTTGTCATATCTAAAATAGAAAGTGGCCAGTTGTAGATAACTTACTCTTTAACGATTTGCTGATAGATAATATATAATTTTATCTAGATAAAATAATTATTTCCTTTTTTTTCCAATGTATGTATTATTGGTTTTACATATAATTAATTTATATTAATTTATATATTCAGTTTCTGTGAAAAAAGCATCGTAAAGAAAGTTTCTCAAATTCATAAAAGGAAAAATGATAAAGGCAATATTAATTTAAATATTAATAGAAAAAAACAATTTTACAAATTTATTCTAATTTAGATTAATTTCTCCTCAAAGTCATTTTACAAATTATTCGCGTGCTAGGGATTATTATCGTATCTTCTTTTTGTATCTTACCGTTGAAAATTGTTGTACGTGTATTATTGTGTCGGTGCTTGACACTGATGGCACATAGGTACGTAATAAACAAGGTAATTACATTTCATTTTTGTTCTCTTGTCAAGAAAGATATACATATATATCATATATGTATATATGTGTACATACAAGTAATAGCGTGCAATTGTGATTACTTGTGGGTTCACGATACGTTATTTGATTGTCTTATATTATTCTAAAATTTCAATTAATTATCTTCGTATTTATAGGTAATATATCTTGCTGGATTGATCGTGTTATGTAGCAGTGCTATAGAATTTTCGAATCCAAAGTTATCGACAAAACTTTCTCCCGTAAATGATGCGAGTGCTACGAAGGACTTGGACACAGCAGCAAGTGATCGGAGTAAGCTATGTATATTATAATATAATATTATATCTTATTCATATTTCATCAGTTGTATCACGTCATTATATTCATTGTATCTGTGAATGGAATTTTATTATGATTTATAGAAAAATTGAAAGGAAATGTAGTAATTTATTTATTAATTTATTTCTTCCATATATGTAAAATATTCTTCTCATGTCAGTAATATAATTAATTAAAAGGATAATATTACCAGCTCTAGATTATATTATACCAATATTGATAAAAGGATTGCTATATGGACTAAAGTATATACTAGGAAAATCCTTTGAAATCGAATGAATCATTGCACGCTTGTCGATGATTTAATTCTATGATTAGACAAATGAGCGAACTGAAAGCGTCCATTAGATTTGCGCATAATGTTACCTACCAGAAGACCTTCGACAAGCACGTTACATTAGCATCCCATTATCTAGAATATACAGCATTTTTTTATTTACGATAATAACCGTTCGACGTCTTGGAGCGTGAGAACGTTAACGACACAAATCTTTAACATTCACATTGCAAACATATTTTTATGTACATATACGAGTATATTTTAACAATAGCACAAGTTCATTTTACTCATCCAAGTTCGCACGATTGAATGTTACCGGTTAATGGTCTTAACCTTTTGTTTAATGATATTGTGCGAAACTAATGATATGTTTTACGAGTCAGACATATAAATAAAATATATATTAGATATACATCAGATGTAATATATGGGATCATAGTTCTATTTTTGTTCAAATGCATTTACTTTACATCGAACATTTTTCTTTATAATCGTTGTTAGGTTATTAACGAATTAAACTTTTATTTTAAAATTAGCACCGAAGATTTTACGAAGAACTTTGTTTTAGAAAACACTAAATTTCTTTTCGTCCCATAACGTAAGCTACCACGTTTTGCTACCATAGAGGACTACTGGTAGGATGATTGTCCTGTATATCCTGATTTTTAAACGCCTAGACAGCAATTGCGCGAGCAGAGTAATTTATTGACCGAATAAAAGCATACATTGCCTAAATTGATTCTTTTTTTAAGTTCTTCATTAATTTCGTTCATCTGGTTTATGATCGATCCTAAATACCCAAAGTTGCTGACCCATTCAAAAATTTTATCCCGAACGACCAAAGTTCCAGTATTAGGCATATTCTGAATTCTATCGGTGACCATATATTTGGTTTTTTCCACGCTTATTAATGCTTTTAAAAAAGCATTAATTAATACGGTAATTATTTATATGAAATTAATACTGATATCCTTGATGATGTTAATGAAAGTAAAGATACATTATTTTTTATAAGAAAACGTGTCGAACGATGAATTATTAAAGATGATAACGAAGATGATGACAATACGAGTCATCGATTATCTTATACAATTCCGTATATATGATCTAAAAACATAGACGGATTTCTGCCACAAAAATAATATTAAATACGAGTTTTAGTAAGTTAGATGTTTTCTATGAAATATTCGATAATATATTTTAGAAAATTGTTCGTCACTGTAATGAATCATTATGTGGGTCAAATTATAAACGATTAAATAGGAAAAGAAAAAACTCTATATGATTTGAATACTCATAAAGACTTTTAACGAGTTTGCTTTGAATATTCGGTGCGATATGATTTTCTCACTGATTATGAGTATGGCATGTATCGTCGCGAATTAAATTAAAATATTCAGAGAAAAGGAATTTATCATGAAATTCTTTAATTCTTTTAAATATTCTGTAAAAATAAGTATCTTTCATAATTTATACGTTGCTTATTGCCAAATGATTATCTTTAGTATGTACTTACTTTGATTGCAGCGTTTTTAATTGGTAAAGAGTATAGTCAGCCAGGATATGGAGGATACGGAAATTACCCTGGATCTATATACGGACCAGGATATCGTGGTACAAGTGTAACACCAGGATATAGAGGTTATCCAATTGGTAGCCCAGGGGGTATAATTGGTGGTGGACACACTGGGTAAGCATAGGAAAAACGTGCATACTTCTTATAATTATTTAATTAATTTTTTCATTCGCGTTTCCTGTTTATACGTAAATTAATGGTTTTTTCTTAATTAATATAGCCCAAGTTGAGAATATGTTTATTTTTAGATATGGCTATTACGGGAATAGTGGATATAATCCTTATTATAATTATGGTGGATATGGTGGATACGGTGGATATGGTAGTTCCGGTGGATATGGTGGATATGGAAGTATTGGTGGGTATGGAACTTTAGGAATTGGAGGTTATGATGATTCTTATCTTGGATATGCTGGTAATGGTCGTTACGGTGGTCAAGGTCTTGATGGATATGGAGGTTACGGCTCCAGTGGTTATGGTGGATCTTATGGTTCTACATATGGAATTAGAAACAATTATGATCCTTATGGTTATCGTAGTAACAATTACGGTAGTTATGCTGGTTACCCTTCCGGATATCGAGGTTACTCTTAAAAAATTTATGAATTTAATATATAATATATGTAAAACTAATACACACACATAAAATTGTTAGTTATTTTTTATATGTATTTTATAACACTCTAATGATATTAAAATATTAAAAGCCCTTCTTTATCATGATAATGTTCCTTATATTTGAATAGTAATTACATACTTAATTAACAAACGATTCAGGTAAATATTAACACGAAATACAAATAAGAAATGAGAAATATTTAATAAAAAGAAATAAAAGTATTAGCGACGATAACACAATAATTATGTCATAATATCAAATGTAATATATTTGTACTTAATAAATATGTTGTATCTAATTGTGCAATTTTCATACAGATATCAATTCAATAAAAACATCTTTTTGTATATAAATAACTAAATCTAAAATTATAAATAACGTTGCTTCATACGCATATATGTATATTAATTAATGTTTGTTTATCAACATGCATTTGCATACATGTTTAAAAATATAGTCAAGCGCATTGATACATGTATGACTGAAGTTGTATATGGCCTGTGGAATAACTTCATTATCGTGTATTTTTTAAAAACATGAACAAAGTACCTCGTAAATGAAAATATGTATTTAAGCATTCTATTCATTAGATAGGATTGTGTTTCAAAATATTTAAAGTAAAAAGTAATTGCAAAAAAAAAATGGTCACTCTGACAAAAATATTAATCTACAAACGGCTTATATGTTTCTTGATGTTCCATGCACAAACAATCATAGTTAGTCGTTGAATGTATAAATATGTACATGAGTTGATCAGTCGACATGCATTCTTAAAGATCATGTACATTAGGTCATGTTTAAGTTTCAATACCATCAAATCGATCATTTATAAGCTGACCTGCAGCTGGCAAATGGGCAATTTCAATATCCCATATTTCATTTTTACAGGAGCGAATATTTCTTATCCCCGGTAAAAAAAATATTAATTTTGTATGTTATTATTAGTAGATATAATTTAACTAGATCCTTCAAACTATTTTTCTGCTTCTGATTTTTCTCCTTTCAGGGACGGCTTTAACTGGAACATTTAAAAATCCAAGATTGGCCTGACTCAAAATATCCTTTAAATTTTCGATATTATTAAGCTGATCCAAACCAATAAGCTTTGTTTCGATATTTCCACCTGATGTGTTACATGCGTTGCATGCGTATGGAACGGATGTTGCTGAGGGATACATGAGCTTTATTTTATAATTATTTACTTTGTTATTGGGACAGTACGGTACGAAAATGACAGGGATGAATCCAAGCTGACCAATGAGAGGAGTGGTTGCTGTACTACTAGTAGTATCGTGTTCTTTATACGAATCAACTAAATAACAAGGACAAGCTTGTGGATTTGATTCTACTGATGATGAAAATGATTTAACATTGATTGGATGTGGTGGTTGAACTCCTGTCGCAGTGATACCATGATCCGCTCGTTCTTCTTCGGACGATGTATTTACCTGCTTTATGAATTCAACAGTTCGGTCTTCGGGGGAATCAATATTTTCTCCTGTTTCGTTTTCTTCGTGTTTATCGAATTTCGTATGCACTATAAGTCGACTTCCTTGATGGTCTATTTTATAAGGTTGATTTTGTGGGCCTTTAATAATGTCTTGAAATTCATAAGAATGATTAGCAAGATATTGAAATTCTTTTCGATAGTGTTTCTGATGATTAACAGGTACTTGTTCAAAATTTGCTTCTGGTTCTTCTCCTTGGCTAGTATCCTCTGTTACCTCGTATCGACCATTTTGTTTACTTTCAGTTCTTAATCCGTAAGGCTTAATGTTTGCATCGGTAGTTTCATGTTTTTCTAAATTATCTGTCTGATTTTTTGAGAAAGTATATTTTAGATGATCTGATGTTTTCAATGTATCATGCATTAATGAATTAATTGCTTTTGCATTATGGCTGATATTTTCTTGATAAATATCAAATTCATTAAAATGTTCATACTTCTGCATTTTAAATCTACTGTGATCAATATCAACGATTTCGCTTACTTTGATAGGGGATGAAATTCCTGACAATTCACCGTTATTTATCGCACTGGTAAAATTGGAATTTGATTTTAAAAATGATTTAAAATTCATTTGTTTTGGAAAACCAGTTTCTATCGATAGATTAGTATTCATAGATGTATAAGATTTTGGGCTTAAAATTTTCACAGGATTACGATATCGCGATTGTCCGGGTAGAATTGTACCTGGATAATATTTTGGATCCCCAGGCCAAGGCCCATCAGGTCCTGGAGATCCAGTTGGCCATGGACCATCAGGACCTGGTTCACCTTCACCGCCAACATCTCCAATATCACCTATGTCACCAATAGGTCCTATTGAACCAACAGGGCCCTCGGGACTATTGGGATAAGAAGGATATCCACCTCGAATTGGATGACCTACAAAAATATATAAAAATTTATAAAATTTTACTTTATTTAATTTGAAAATACATATGCGTCATTATGATCTATGTCCAATTAAAATAATCTAATCAAAATTATAAACATAAATGTGGATCCTAATGAATTCAATAAGCCCAGAAACAATGTATAATCTTAGATTTCTAAAATAAGTGTGAAAAATAAATATAATACATACTTGGCCTTCTAAGAAGTGTGTTTTCCAGTTTTTCGGTAAGTTTAAATAAGCCTGTTCTTCTGCTTGTTACCGAAATGCTGGGATAAGTTGATGGATAACTAGGAGTTACAGGATAGTTTGCGTGTGATGGTAATGGTTGTCGATAGTCTGATATATTCTGTTCTTTAAGAGTACCTGATGTGCCAAGATATTCCATATGTTGTTTTCTTCCAGAATCATCAAGGTGTTTAGAAAAGTCTGATTTATTTAGAGAAATCCTTGTTCTGTCGTGCTCATCAGTTCCTATTTTCTTAAAAGGTACAATAGTCTCAGGTATGACTGAATATCCAGAATATGATTCTGCTTTTGATATGCCACGATGTATAGAAGTATCTTGTTCATTTGATATATTAGAAATATCTACTTGATCAGAGTATTCTGGTTTTTGTTGAGTTCTTGATAGGGCAGACTGCCCGGGAGTGTCTAAAGTATTAGTAGTACTTGGTGCAAAAAGTTTTTCATTAGTTCTTACTTTCTGAAAAGGTAGAACAGCTTCAGGTATGATTGAATATCCAGAATATGATTCCATTTTCGATATATCATGGTGTTTAGAARTATCTTGTCCACTTGATATATTAGAAGTTTCTTTTACACTAGAGTATTCAGATTTAGGTTGTATTTTAGATGAGCCAGATTGCTCAGAAATGTGT
>NW_015149004.1:152547-200047 GCF_001465965.1 Polistes dominula
TCTATGTGTTTCTGGAATGTCAGGAATTCTTGGTCTTCCTGGGATTTTCGGAGTGCTAGGAATATCTGGTATGACCGGTTTTTCAGGGTATTCAGGATGCGATGGTGTTCTATGTGTTTCCGGTATTTCTGATTCTTTTGGAATGACAGGTTTTTTTGGCGATGTTGGAATGCTAGGATGTTGTGGTCCTCGTGGAACAGCTGGAATTTCTGGTTTTTCAGGATGTATAGGCCGAAATGGCCTTTCTGCTGTGCCCGGAATGACGGGGTGTTTCGATGTTTCAGGAATTCCTGGAGTCTTAGATGCTGCAGTTCCAAAAAGAAAATTATAAAATTATTTAAATAATATTAATAATTATATCTAGATCGTGTTAGTTTTCAATTTTCTTACTTCCATGGTCTGGGAGTGGTATGATATTGGGATTACTATTCGTCTCTTCGAATTGTGCACATATGGGTGGAAAATGTAAATTATTCCAATCAGTTAGAATGCCCTGATGATGATTATGATGATGATGATCATCGTTATCATTTTTGTCCGATTGGCTATCCTCATGATGTTCGTGTTCATGAAAAAATAATTCGACATGTTGCCCAGGCTTGACTACTCTGTATCCCCATCCATCACTTATGTAAAATGTTGTTTTTAATTTTCCTAAAGGATCCACATAGCCATAACATCCATATGTAACGTCGTCCGGTCCGTGTTCTTCGTAATGAAATTGTCCATTAGGACTCACCTTATAACCGTAGTTATATACATCTGGTCAAAAATGTTTTTAACTTTAATTTGATCAATTAAAAGACATAATAATTAATTTATAATTGTGATGATTAATTTCATTATGTTTCTTTATTTTTTGCTATTTTTACTTACTCGAATAAAAATTTTGTTTCAAATATTGAGCCTTGTGTTCATCGTTGATGTCGAAAATCAATTCTGTGCCTTTCTTTTTATCTTCTAACTGTACGAACTGCGACACTACAGTGGTAGTAACCTTAAGAAAGTACAATTTTATTTAATCTTTAACCTATTCACTGCCAGAAAAATTAGAAGAGTCTTGTCCTAAGTGCTAAAATTTTTATTTTTTAAATAAACATTTAATTTCTTATGTAATAATATTCTAATAATATTAAGTTACAAATATACTACCTGTATAGTATGTGTTTTTTAAACAAAATATTGTTATATACAATTCTCGTTCATTCTTTCTAATAATTCCAAACTTAAACTGAAATAAACTTATTCCGTGACCAATTGTAATAAGTTCTTATTTGTAGCGCAAACTACAAGATATCTCGTAATCGTCAATCTTTATATATACGCTTAATACAAGATCACTATCCATTCACTGGTTTGCAGTGAATTGGTTAAATGTTCAATTAATCCGTTCAAATCTAGCGAATTAGAGTTTTTATTAACCCTTTTTCTCCGGAATGCTTGTGACAAAATGTGATCGCTGTGAGCGGAGCGTGTTACTGAGTAGTTGACACTGAGGTACGAAATGTTAGGAATCGTATTAGAAGTTGTTTTTTGTTCTCTTAATTTAACAATGATATTTGTTATATTTATTAATATCATTTTACTTTTTAAAATATACAAATTTATAAAAAATTATAGTTTATTTTTAACCTTTTAATCACTATTATATATTATATATAAATTGCTGGTATATATGTTCTAAAGAAGACTTAAACAGTGTATCGTTAAAATAAAAAATATAATATCATCTTGTTAATAATAGTGTTTTATTTTATGATAGTCAATTGTTTGAGGCATTCAGGTTGCATGATACTCGATTAATAAAAGTATCTTATGTAAAGTATGAAATAAATGTATATGTACGCTCTTCGTACCCTAGTGTCAACTTTTCTGAAGCGTATAGATACGCTTTTCGTATGTGAATGGTCATTCTTCTATATAATTATTCACGTTAGCTTTCGATAATCAACGTATTATTCAAAATGATTATCAAATTGATAAGAACTTTTCATTTGGTGCTATCACTAAACACATAACTTTATATTTCTCTTTGAGAACGATAAAACTCTTATCGTGACGTTCGATCTCCTGACGTATATGACGGAACACCAAGGTGAAGGGAAAGTCAGTTTGTTAAAAAAGCCTATGTATTTCAATACCGCTCGACTTGTATACATATACGCGAGCATCCTTCATTTTTCAGACTCATTCATTTGGTTTAATGTCAGTTCCTTTTACGTTACGACATTTAGCGAGCAGTGAGAGTAACGTTGATACTTCACGTAACACTTTCCACAAGATTTCGATCTTTCTTTCCGATGCAAATTTTACCGCGAACAAAACCCGCGTTTTGTTGACGATATATAAGATGAATTAATTTACGTTTAAAGACAATTTCACGAAATAAGTACTTTTTTCCTATTTTTTTTTGTATTTACTAGAAAATTTTGTTTTTTTACGAGAGTAAATTTAATATCCATTTGTTGGTCATCAATGTATAACGTGATATCATAGGTCATTGAAATTGACACATGTTCGCCTCGTCGAATAATATCGTTTAAATAATATCTTTCACGACTGATGATCTCAGTGATTCTGTTGTTCCACCTACGAAAAGGGAAAGTAAAATCCCCTTAAGGATACGGACACGTTCCCAGGGCCAGAAACGTTGAGCCAGACATTGAAAATGTGGGTAGACTATGTTAGATTGGAATGAGAAAATATTTAAAATTTCTTTATATTAGATAAAAATGGGTTATTGTTTTTATTTGAATACGATCCTTTCTTTCTTTTATCGCAAAAATCGTATACCATTAATGAGGAAGCGTCATCTTATATCATCGAGAAGTCAATGATCGCTATATTATACGTTTATCCAATAAGGAGAAATAGACGGACCCAATATCACGTGCTACTCCGCGTGACTACTTAGACGTAGTTATTAATTACGTTAATATTATGTTACGTAAAATATATATGTATTTATAAGAGCATTGAACAAGTATTTTTAGATAAATTAATCAATCTTTAAATTGTTACATTATCTTCGATTTTAGTTTGTTAGTAAATGTATGCGTTTATTTACACGAAATTATTTATATTAGTTTATATAGTTTTTTTGAAGTTTATTTATTATTAGTTTATATAGTTTCTTTAGAATGGGAGTGATCTGAAAAATAAATAAACGCGGTCGGTCAGGAAACGCAGCTATGAAACGGCTGCTATACTAAATAATGAGAGAAAAAGAGACAAACACATAGAATTGAACCTGCGAAAGAATGAGACGAAATATAGCTATACAGTTTTTCCTATTTTCGGTCTCCTCTTTATGCTATGCTTCGTAGTTATCGCTCCTGGTTGTATATGTGTGTGTTTGTGTGAAACTGCATACTACAAAGTGTGGACAGATATAATTTCGATACTAAACCTGTTTGTAGGTAGGAGCGATAGAAGGGTAGAAGAATAAACAGAGATAAGCACGTAGATATGCGACAAAAATATAAGGTCCAAACGAACCGACGGTCGAAATAAAGAAAGAAGGTGCGTGGTCTGTTTTTTTTTTACCAAACGTGTCATTTCTTTTCTATTTAAAAATGTTTCTATTGTATTGAAAAATTAATATTAAATTATTATTGTCTGCAATATTTTACAAAAAAATGAAATGATTATCAGATACATCACAGAAAAAGAATTAGAGAACACTGTAGAATACATTAGGAGCAGCTGACAAATTCCATTCAAAAGCAAGTAAATTACTGTCACATTTTAAGTCGCATATAAGAAAATTATATTATTAATTGTAATATTTGCGTATTTAAGAAACTTATACTAATGTTTCAATAAAATAAAAACATTTTTAAGATGTTGAACGCCCAGCGTGAATYRGTGGAKCTTACCACGGAGCTGAAATTTGAGACTCGTAGTGTACACAGTTCGATAAGCTGAGAGAGCGATACGAWTCAATGCATTTTTTAGATTTTTCGTTGTTCAGATCTTTATTTAGACGAGAGTATTTAGAAAGATAAGTTTGTGGTTAAAGAATAAAGACAAGACACGTTATAAGTGATAAAGGGTCTCGAAGTGTGGTAGGCTATAGAGTTGAGAAAACATTTCTATTGAATATCTCTATTAGATCTCTCATTACATCTGTACCAGATCCTTTGTTCAGTCCAGCAGTATTTTCCATATGTTTTTCATAATATCTTTATTTCGTCATTCCTAAAATGTTTGTTAGACAGCGGAAAAATATAGATGAAAACGAGAAATTGAAAACCATCCTAACAAATAAAATTTTATACCTGAGTTTCACAAAAAGGATATTCTATATTTACTTAGTTTACGACGCATTATATTTTCCTCGATAAAGTGTACTTTTTATCAGCTATTCCACCAAGAGACCATACCAGTGATCTTTATAATATATGGTAATAATTAATAAAATATTATATAAATTATATAATATTTTATATATAATTATAAAATATTAAATAAATCCTACAATTATCTTATTCTTGAAACTGTGCATTCGTCTCATTCTCTCGAAACTTAGATTTTTGAAGGTTTCACTTCTAACACGTGTGATCTACACACATGTTTTTTTTTACGGAAGTTGACCTTTCGATGACCTCAAAAACCGGATCTACCTTTTTCTTTCTCTTTCTCTTTCTCTTTATTTAATACTATCTTAATTATTCACAAACAAATCTACCGGTCAAATCACCAAAGTCGTATCGATTCGAGCATCGGAAAAGACGAATCGACGCATCATCTTTTAGTGAAAGTTTTGACCGAGTTGTGTAACGGAATAAACCGTTGATATTGCCGTCGGCTCTTGTAGAGGCCAAGAGCGTTTCTTCCATGATCGTTTGTCTCTTTCGGACAACCACTTTTGGGTTCTGATTTCTTCAAAGAAACCTATCTTTACTCGTTTCTTTTGAAAACTTGAACTAATTCTTTGGAACTTCAATATACTTCTACTTGATCCTAATAAATTTATTATCATACAATCTAAGAGAGAATAAAAAGAGAATAAAATAAACAAGAAAAAGAAAAAGAAAAAGAATCTCTGATGATCGGTGAACTTCGACTATCCTACGTATCTTTTTGTTTGTTCTTTATTTTTATTTTTTTATGAGATAGACATGTTAGCGTTATAGATTTATTGTATTATTCACTTTTCATACTTTTTATCATTCTGTATTAATAAAGTTCTCTTTTTAAAGAGAGAAATGATATTAAACGCGATATCAAAATTTAATTTAACTTTACTTTTGTGAAATGAATTTTTTCGACCTGTTGTTAAATTGATATATTCAATTAAACTTTATACACATCTAATTATACTTTTGACCCAAAATGACTTATGTAGCTTACATTGTTTTTAATTTTTCATGTACAATTAGAATTTATTAGCAATTATTTCATAAAAAGCATCAATAGTACTACATGAAAGCATTAACTAAAAACCATACTTTTCCCAAATTTAATTTTTACCATTAAACATTTGTTTGACAAGCAGTAACTCAAATTATCATAAATGATAATGAGTGACTTTTGGTTAAACACAAACGATATATAGAATAAATTTACATCGAACAAGTTATGGAAAGTAATTCTAACTACGTAATCAATCACCAACTAGGAATCGATAGAACCTTGGAAAAGTTTATTGTCGGTTTGTTGCAACAGCGAAAATAAAAGGTTTATTGCAAGAAAGAAAGCTGGTTTTACAGAATGCAGAAGAATTCATTGTCAGACCCTATGAGCGATAATAATAAGAAGAATCATGTTTGTGGTTTCGCGGTTTTTCATTATTAAATAGCGAGAATAATTAACTGAATGTCGGTCTTACATTTGATTCAAATAAAAAAGAATTTTACGTTTGCTAGTTGATGTAATGCAAAAAATAGTTATTCGCACTTTATGTGGTACGCGTTAAATAAATTAATTTCAACCTCACGCGGTCCTTTAATTTATTGCTCATTTATAACTTTACAACCCACTATTCGATTCCATTTAATGTAAGATTATTTCGAAAGTATTATACCTATTTGTAAGCTATAATAATCGATCAATTTAAAATCCCTTATATTTTACGAGATTCTACCTAGTGTAATTTAGGGATCTAGTTATTAAGAATTATACCAATTTATTGCGTGGAAACTGTTACAAATTGCCACTTATGTTAGTTATTTTATTAGTTTTTATCAAAGTTACTCGTAATGAACGGTGGTAGCTATGGGGAGAGATGCTTTCGTGCAGAACTAATTAACTGTTTGTAAGCTTCGTATTTAACCGGCCGTATCGTGCCGTTAAACGTTGCATTTCTCTCTCTCTCACTCTCTTTCTTTCTTTCTTTTATTTTTCTTTCTTTCTTTTTCTTGAATATGTAAACAGTACAAACGGGATTGCGTCGAGTGATAGCCTCTTGGAAGATTTGAGGATAAAAAGATCTGACGATTTGACCGGTAGTCGTAGATCATTCTTGATTTTTCAATGGAAGACGTTTCGTTTATATAGACATCATTGTAACGCGTTGTAAATACTTATGTTAGTTACTATTGTAAATAGAACTCTGATAATTAGATACTATCAAATTGAAAAGAATTTTTAAATTTATATTTAAATTTTATTCTATTCACATAGATGATATTCATTTTTTGTATCTCGTATCTTTTATCATTGACGTTTTTATTTTTTACGTGAAAAGCAAAAACTAAATGAAAAAAAAATACAAACAAAAAGAGAAAAGATAACAGATGAATGATTAAAACTAAAATTTATCTGTCTACCGTATCGGCTTATTTCGCGATATAGGGAAAATCCAATATTTCTTCTGCTAGTGGATTTGTATAACTTTTAATAGTCCGTTTAGATAAGCGATTGAAACGTTCGAAAATATGAAAACGGAAGGTCTATTTCTATTTTTATTGTCAATTATTTTCTTGACAAAATGGTTGATTAAAAATTTTTCTCCTTTAGTTCGAGACTTTAGAAAAGAAAAAAAAGAAAAGAGTTCTTATACAATAATGAACATTTGCTACATCTCGGTATGAAAATATTTATTCCAAGAGATAATATTATCTTTCAAAACGGAAAAAAGTAGAGAACTAATTGTAAGAATAAAAGAAAATTATGAGTTTGAGGAATTATCGCGATTAAGCTAGAAGATGTTAGATGACTGATAGTAGAAGTTCAAGGCTTAAGAAGTACAAATATAGAACTGTTTTCTTCTATATAGTATGTATACACATAACCGACACGTTTATATCTGGCCTTTATGACATTGCTCCGATACGCCTCGTCGGAGAATCATGAATGAAATGTAGTGCAGCTGTGTTGCTCAGATGAATGGAAGTCAAGATCAATGAAAACTGACGCTCGCTTTCACGATTATTCGCTTCTACGATTCCTCATTTCCCATTCAGTGAAATATTCTATGAATATGCATCTTCATGCATCATTACGTATAATTGATTAAATTTTCTATTATTCTTTCTCTATTATTTGGTTAGTAATTTTATTCATTAATTATAAGTATTTTGACTAATAAATTATCGTTAAGTATGAATATTTTGTATAGGTGTAAATAGTTAAGCGTTAGTATTAAATTTTATTGTTTATTTGATATTATATATAAATTTCCAATTAAATAAATTTATTATTAATAATATACATCTTAAGAAGCGTTATTTTTCCTACAACAATTTAATGTAAAAATCAAATAAGAATGTTATTATTCAAGAAGAAAGTGTATAAAAATATTTTTTTAAAAAAGACAGTAAGTGCAGATTTGATTTTTTTATATTGAAATAAGAAAATGAAAAACAGCAGTAGGTAGAACGTGGAAACGGGGTCGTTGTTTCTATCACTAACTCTTCGTAACATTGATTTTTACGATTTTCTATTTGTAGTTGAATCGACATGCTTTGTCGATTTCGCAATCCTTTGGAATTTCGTCACGCGAATCCGTACGCGTATGTACCGGCATAGATCTAAGCACGTGTCGTTGCTATATTTGCCTTTGTAATTCAAATCGTTCGAATATTACTAGAACTAGAAAGTAAAAACTTTTATATTATTTTACTTTTACTCTATTTTCAAGAACTCTTCGAAGTATTTTATTCCTGTTTGGAATATATATATATATATATATAAATCTAGAGAGAAACAGAGAGAGAGAGAGAGAGAGAGAGAGAGAGAAAGGAAGAAAATATCCTGCACTTTCATAGAAGAAAGAATGAGAAAGAATATCCTACACTTTCTTGAAAAAAATAAAAAAAAACAAAACAAGAAATACGTTTACGTTTCGATTGGTGATCACTGATCGTTACGCGCACTACAGAAACTGTTCAATTTTTCTTCCCACATATGAAATGAAATTACACTTGATTTCAAATCGTAGTAGTAGTAGTAGTAGTATGACTTCATCCAAGTTGAAGTTTACGTAGAGTTAGGGACGTACCAGGGTGAAGAAAGCCAATGTCGCAGGGTTAAGGCACATCTTAGGAAGCATTTTTCCGAATATCCTGCTGAGAGTCTCCTGTCGAGGGTTCTGTTGAGAATCCTGGAGTGTTGTTGATTCCTGTTATTGGCAAGGCATCCTTCGTCCTGGTAGTTGCGCCGTTATTAAAGGCGACCTCTCAGCCTCGGCGAAAGATGATCTTATGTTAGTGAATTAGTACGCAGTATGTGTGTATCAGCCGAACTGAAAGACTGAAGTCGTCGCCAGTCGAAGAAGCCTTTTATACAGGGTGGGGGTCTTCTACCAGGCCAACCGTCCAACTTGATACCCATCCTCCTTGTATATCCTCTCTTTTTTCCATTCTTTTGCTTCCACCTCCGTTTTACTTCACTCTTTAGTACTTTTTTCGTCTTCTTTCGTTTTTTTCACCTTCACGCGTAGTACACTCTAGTTGTCCTCCAAAAAAATTATTTTAACAATATATAGGAGCAAAGTTAATGCTCAATGCGTACAATCTTTGTACAATACATAAATGTATTATACTTTTTTAATATTTATCCTTTTTTATTGCTTAATAACTTAACTTAATTCGAGAATACTGTTGTAGTCGCTAAACTTATTTTTATTTGAACGTATTTGAACTTATTTTTATTTGGTGTATTCGATAAATCATCAAATAATATTTCATCTTGATCTTTTCTTTATTTCCATTTTGTTATTTTTTTAGAATTACGATCTATTTTGTAAAATAATTAAAAAATTATAATCTCATAAATTAATACGAGGACTTTTAAATAACAATATGTTGTACAACTATCATACACTTTATAAAGTATGATAGCTATTGGTGTAATAGCAATACCAATCTATTATTATATTTTCTACTATTTTGGAATTTTGATATACATTTATTTCGTTAATCATTTTTTTATAAAAATATGCAAGGCTTGGTTGTCTTGGTAACGTAGCAGGAACATTCATTTAATTTTAATTTTTTGAGTTGTCGACACGTGTGTATAAATTTATATAATAATATAAATAAATATTAAAACCAGATATATCGTAACCCAACCATAACGTTCGGTTATATACGAGATATTTCGTGATCCGTACGCAATGTGTTAACATTTTACAGTTCTCTAATTCTGTACTGTATTCTTTTTTTTCTTTGCTATTTATTATCAAATCGCATCGTCGTATCCCTCTAAATTAGTTGAATTTTATTGTCTCATATCTCATATAATTTTTGTTTCTTTTTAGGCATCTTAGCAAAGTTAGTATATCAATTAGCAAGTAAGTACGGACCTGACGATCTATCAAGTTAATAAGTGTTTTAATGTTATATAGAATTGCATAAAAAGTATAAAAAGTTATCCTTGAAATATTATCCTATTGGCTAAATCTTTGCTAATTCTCGTTATGTTTCCCAGTGAGATAAGACGGTATATATTTAGATGCGTTTCATTGTTATCTCGTGAGAAATTACGAAGGAATTACTTTATGATTCTTATTAAAAATCGAATTTTTGAATTCGTTCTTTTTTGTCGACACAAAGCTATTACACGATTGATCGAGTTATTGGCTTTTTATTTTGTTCTCACCCTTCAAATGAGAGTGCATCCTTTACGGAACTAATATTCTTAGAGAGCTATTACCTTTAACTGGGGAAAAAAAATTTTTTTTTATTTAAAGAAGCCTTTTAGAACGTTGCTACTTTGTAATATCTCAATTAAACGTGAAATGCTTTTTAATGATCGATAAAATTCGATTAATTATAATACCATCTATGGTAGTCGAGCCTTCGATGTTCAGATTCTCACATTTATTTCTATCAAAGATAGATTCATTCTTGGAATTCGATTTATTCCCATGAAATATTTGTATTATTAATAGAACAAATGTTGGTAGCACGTTAAATGGAAATGAACAGACTGTTTTGCAATGATCATACGATGTTAAATTTCTTAGGCAGTATACCAAACGGATGGAATTACCATCCGTCAAGGCCATCAGTATTTTTGCGACTACGTAATTAGTGGGTTTGCTAATGTCACCTAGTTAGTTTTTTCTCCCCTTGGTAAGTTGGAAATTGGAGATAAGAGGAAATAGCTAACGTTGTCTTTTGGATTAGAAAAAGAAAAAAAAAAGAAAACAGGAAAGGAAGAAGAAGAGGAATAAAAATGTGAAAAGTATAAAAGCTTATTTCATGTTACATGACCGAAGTTTAAAGCGTAAACCTTGACTTTAGAATTGGTCCTAGAAGATAATCGGATATCTCTAGTGCAACTGAAACTTGAGAAAAAGATCACGTTAAAAAGTTAGTCGGAAAAAGTTGTGCTAGTTTTTCTGTTATTCCCCTCGTGCACCTCGATGTATTTCGCATTCTGTTGGTGTACGTATTGTAGAAATCCTTTATTATTACTGACGTCACTTAACTTATATATATATATATATATATTTTATGTTTTAAGAAAATCTCTGTAAGTTAAGTGTTCAAGTGATTCATGTGTCGAGCTTATTCGAAATATCTGCAATGAAATATTTTCGAGGAAACATTCATTTAACTTGAGCTATTGTAACATCTACTTTATTCGCCACGGAAGGCTTCTAATTGAACGAGATTTAATGATCATGCCGTAAAAGGTTTACAACGAAAGGTCGTAGATATATATTTTTCTTTAAGTTTTCCCAGAGACTTACCTAATAGGAATTAAAGATGATACAAGAGAACATTGACTTATATAAGAAACCTTGTATTCTGTAATATATACATTTTGATTAATAGCATTTACCCTATTTGGTCTTCGTTCTTCTATCATTTTGATAAAGAACAAAGAAAATAATGTTTATTATTTACGTTTGTAATAATGCTTATTGAGAAGAATTATTTTTTGATAAAATGAAGGAAAAAAATCCTGAATATATTTTTCAAAGGATTCAATTTTTATTTTAAAATCATCCTCCTATTCAAATGATAAAAATTTTATTCGATGAAAAAACAAATTATAATCGTTCATGGAATGATCATGGAATGATGGATGAACGTTCATGCTGTTATTTCGTGTGATCCTTTGTTATAATTTTTTCATGAAAATTTAATTTTGATGGCGAGAACAATAAAAACGAATATGAGTGAAAAATTGATCACGATGTTAATATCTAAATTAATGTTTGTTTTGCTCAAACGTGTTCTTCGATATCTTGATATTTCGCGTTCAATGAAATTTATGATGATATGCGATAACGTTTAACTATGAAAAGGGTAAATGGAAGAGAAGAGAAATAGACGAGTATTATTTTTCATAGTTATTTTATCTTTCATTAGATGGGAGTTAATTCTCGGAGAGGACTCTGATTTCTGTTGTTTGATTTTTATCCTTGAAAAGAAGAATAAGAAAAAAGCTTTTAAACAATCTCATATTTAGAAAAATTTGAATATGTCTCATTTTTTCCGTGACCTATTTTTTCTATTTTATTATTATAAATTATTCTCTCTTCTAAAGATTAAATTTCATTTTAATATGTTATGTACTACATGTGCCTGATAATGAATTTAAGCTACTTGAAAAACTCGATTGCTATTGGTGATAAAAACAAATGTGTCATATAAAAGTTACTTGATTTTAAAGATTTCATAATCTCATGTTAATAATTGTTTTAAGAAATATACGTGTAGAGAACATATGGAGGTGAACTCCATTTTGAAAAAATTATACGATATATTTTTCTATGTATCATTTAATAAGACACGTTTAAAATCCTGTACAACAATCACTTAAAAACTAATTAAATAGGAAAAAAATTATTGGCATGAGATTATATCACATTTGAAATCAAATAAGTTTCACCTGAGATATTTTTTTTTTTCATTAGTAGAAATCGAGTAATTTGGGTGATCAATTTTAAATACTTCATCCTTCTATTTATACATTATTTAGATTTTTAGATAATCTTTGATCCGCATTCCGTGTATATCTATTCGTTAAATGTTAATGTCAGCTTAAGCTGATCCAAAATTGTCGAAAGAAAGTGTATTAAAATTGGCGAAAGACTTTCGACGATCGGATTTAAACTTTCCTTTTCGTGAAATCTATCTTACGTTACGACATATTTAAATGGAATCATCACTCGAATGATTCTAAATAGATCCGACAAATTATATGCGTATACGCATAACTGTATCATACCTATTGATCCATAAATCACGTAAGTGGGTGATATCCGTAAGTCAATTAGCCTGTAAGATACTTATTTTACGGTTTTACTCAAAACGTTTCTAATTTTTTTTATAGAGTACTGTTTACACATGTATGTGTGTACATACTGTGTATATAATTCTAATAATATGGAAAAATTTAATATTGGTACTTTTCTATCGTAAACTATTTCCACTGTGATTAACATACGATTTATATCGATAGAAGTGTCTATACGAGTGTCAAAAACAAAATAAAAAAATACAGTTTCAGTTAAAATATTGTTCTTGCGAGAAGGTTAAGATTGTCCCATCAAATAGGTGGATGTGTACATCTTCCGATTTATTTTTAAAAAATTAATATAATTCGCCGAAATTAGAAATATTTTATAATTTTAATCGTTCGTCGAAATTAACATACTTGAAATAAATCAATAAATTTATTGTACAAATTGTTTTTATTTGAATATTTTATAATTATCCTGGAAAAAAAGTAAACTTTAATCGAAAGGAATAAGAAGAAGATATGACGACACATCATTGACGTTGTATCGTTTTTCAAGTGAATGGTAAATGTAAAAAAACGTAAACGAATGAAATAAGATATTCACGTAGTCTCGTATTTGAAATTGATACTTGGTTAAAAAAAAAGATGAAAGAACATCCTCTTATCAAAGATCCCAGCGTTGAGAATCGAGCACGATCCTTACACGACCGTCAACACTTTCGGAATTAAAGTTTATGATCGTGTTCTTATCTATTGTAGATCCTTGCATTTATGCATGTAACTATACAGAATCTACACGAAATCTATATAGTAACAACATCGACGTTAAATTTATGATTAAGTTTCTATAACTTGATGATACTCTTAACAAAGAGAATCATTTTTAATACACCTGTTATATATATCTTAAAAAAATTTCTTAATGTTCCAATTAAAATTATATAATATTATTAATTATAACAAATACTGATTCGTATAGAATTAAATTTGTAGTATAGCATAGCGTAGTATAGCGAATTTTTCTCAATGAGATTTAAATTTTTATATATTTTTTGTATTAAATAAATAAAAATATAAGAAAAAAATTAATCTTGTTAAATTGCAATTAAATGGATTTAGCAACATTTTCTAAAAATTATTGCAGGAGCTGCTAATGATTAAGGTTTATAATCTTCTTACGTTTGGACAACGAAGCCGGTTTTAGTTGAACTGTAAAAGAAAGATAGATCGAAAGAGAAAGAGAGAAAGATTATGCGTCATCATCAGAGAAGCTTAACAAACTTTTTTACTTAGCTGGTCGTATGATCGCGGAACAGCGAATTTCAAATTTTTATTTTACATTCTGTAATATATTTTTAAGAGTGTTTCTACGAGAATACTAGAAAAGTATATTAATCCATATTGGCTTATAACGATATCTAGAAAACGTTATTTCGTTTATATTTTATAGAACTATTAATTTATTAATTAATAATGTTAATTAATTATTGTCAACTAATATTAATAATCAAGCTCATTAAATTTAGCATTATAAATATTCCGTTCTATGATAATATTTTGAGGACACGTCGAATTTCATTTTACTTATGTGTATACCAAAAATTATGGTATACACTTTTATGCGTGGGATCGTCTTTTGTAGTCGACGTCGAAATAATTATTCTACATTTTCGTGCTTAAAAGAAGTTACGATAATTTCTTTTTTCTTTCATTCTTGTTTGTCTTTTTCTCTTTACAGTCACAAAATCTTATTAAGAAGCTGTTATGGTAAGATAATCACGAAGGTTAAACAATTCAATGTGATCTCAATTAATTTTATCACTCTTTAGACCAGATTTTCGTAACACAGTAGATGTTTATCTTATATAATTATTTTTATACAGGAAATGTCCTGTACGTATAAGAATCAATACTATGACATTGGATTTCGAAAGTAGTGTAAACAATTCGTTTCATATTTAAGATATGTACTGACAATAATTTTCTTCTGTCAACGTTACGGGTTTTATTATTTGCGAATTTTAACGAGTAAATAGTAACATTATTACTCGATTTGGTTTAATTAAAAATAAACAATACCTATATATTATGTTTGAGGTAGGTATTAAACAAAATATGTGGAATATTTCATATTAACGTTAATTAAAAAATAATAATAATTAATTAATGAAGATGAATGGGACGATTAAAATTAGAAGTTTAATTGTAAATGAAAATTATCTAATTTATTCAATATTCATGTCATGATCGACGACGATGGGAAACCGTTTCATCTTGTCGGTAAGTAAACTTAATTACGTGTCGTCGTTCGTATGGAAATAAGTTGTCATAATCGTGCAAATGTTAACCATTCCATCGAGTTCTATGGCACAGCAACTTAAGTTGTTATTAACCGGATAATTCACGATCGTTATTTATGTTTCTTCCTAAAGAAGAAATTTTTTTTGTCTTTGTTGTACAAATGTTTAACATTTTTATCGGAAAGATACGTGTTCCTACAATATTCGACAATTCACTATGTTCGGTTTAATACTTGATATATGAGTTATAGCAATTTCCATTACGAAATTTATAATTAATTATGTAATACGTTATTTTATAGTCTATAACATAAGGACAAAATATGTGTAAGAAATTTAATACATTATTGAAATTAAAATCTAAAAATCGCGAATGTCGTTTTATAGAGCGAACACGATAAAGGATACTACAACAAATGATTTATTTGAAAATGGGGGAATACCGAATATTTATTAATTAGTTACTCTTTTATTTAATCGAATAATTTTGAATATATCGAGCATTTGAAAATTCAATAAATTCACGTGAAAATATTTGCCAGCAGATCGAACTCTGTTGTCTTAATTTATATAATGGGAAATAATATAATTGCTAAATTGATTTATACACTTAGCATATTTTCAAAATACCTAAAACTCATTTAATCGAAGAACAGTTTAAGTATTTTTTATTATAAAATAAATACATAAATTAGCATGTGTACTTGTATAATTTATGATCGTTAAAATGAATTTAAAAAAATATAGACTACTTGGAAATAAAATATATTCTCCTTTTTAAAAAAAAATTATATTATTTAAATAATCGCTTTAAGTTAGTAAGATGACAAAAAAGTAAAACAATTTAAGTGGACAAGATTCAGCTGATTTAAACTTAACTTTGTAAAATTTTAATTACCGTCAGAATATTCGACATCATCTTTCCAATATTTTCAAAATTAATTAGGTAGACTATGTTTATAGACACGATGAGTAATCTATTACACAGCACAAATAAGTCCATGAGCGAGAAATTCGCTTGCGAAATCGCACCAAACCATTTTGTTGGCGTCCTCGTCATCCTTCTCTTTTCACCGTCCTACTGAAAACTGTTACAAGCTTAGCAAGGATCCTGATTGTAATTCCAACGACTCACAGGCACGTCATTAAAAGAAAGATTTACGGGTAAAGATCAAGGCATGCCTATGGCCACGTTACCACTCCGACGCGTTCACATGAACGATGTCATCAACCTTTATAATCGATTACGTATACTGTCACGCCCAGATTTCCAATTTTTAATGCATGATCCTAATCCTTTTACGCTCCTGTGACCGATAACTCATTTTATTTTTTTCTTTCTTTTTCTTTAAATCTTAATTACTTTTTAAAGCAGCAAATGACATTCACAAGATTGCAGTAATTATTTAGAATGCCAAAAGCATTTAATGCAGAATTGAAAGCAAGATGAAATTAACGAAGAGAGTTAAGTTGACAGGACACTAATTTTTTCTTTCAAATTTTACACAATCGTAAGGATCTATACATTCAGTAAAACTCAATACTCAATCGTTTGCAAAAAAACAAAGGGAGAAGTTTTACATGCATTCTTTTATACCAGTTCATTTCATGTTAAATGGAAAAGTAATTCTTTTACAGTTTAATTAAAAATGAAAAAGAAATTATATAGAAGGTATGTAGGCTAAAAAGTTTAATAAACGATGATGGGTTGAAAAGTTTTGAGCTTATCACGAGGAGGGCTGATTGAAAGTATGGAACCTATGAAACCCATAAAGCTCAAAACTTTTTATATCAACTTTCGTGTGTTAATCTACGACTTTTGAATTCTGAACTTTTGGATTGGTAATTTATTTCTTTTATTTATTCTGAACATTTTTCAATTTTTTTACCTAGTAAAATAATGACCGGTGTTGAGTATATGTGCGCATATACATGTGAAGTTGAGAAATAATAATTAATAATTATTCAACGTATGAACAAAAGCAAGCGTGAAAATTCTCGTGTAATAATATGCCTTCGCTCAGCGTTGTATTTTTTTCCTTATTAATTAAAAGCTATTAATTTGTAGCTTTTAATAACTACCGTACCATTAAAAAAGTATAAATGTATTCTATTAGTATCTTGGTGGTTCTTTTTCAAGCCTCATAGATTATTCTTTAATATCTCTCTAGCGTAATTTCGGGATTTATATTTGCGAACAATTTGCTAAAATGGAATGATCATCGCACTTGGTAGAATTTAAATGGAATTTCGTCGGGATCGTAGCAGCTGTTGCTTAAAAGAAAAACGATCATACAGATGATAAGATCATTAAGGAAAAAATATGTTTAAACGTTCACGTAACATTAACTTTTTCTTTCATCAGATTTCTTTGGAATAACTCGGGAAAAACAAAAGTTCCATCTGTTGCGTAATCAATTCAAACCGATTAAGATTGTAGACGATATAAGCGTATTATTTATTTGCTGAGAATAATTTCATGATTTAACATCTGTCTTTGTCTATTGTCTTACTGCACAAACTTCGTTATCTATTTGGATTGTCTTAATTGTCTCCTCTTTCATGGGTATCGTTTCTCGACTATATATACACGAGGGTGGAAAATTTGTATATCTCGAGTATTCTCGAGTACGTCACGTTTCTTGGGTCGGTAATTGAGAGAATCACCTAACTTTAGAACAAACAATCAATTCACGAATTTTACATTATTAATACAAAAGCCGTAATCCACGTGTTTATAATAGTAATGCAAATTTTTAATATTTTTCTACGATCAGTTGAAGTTTGTTATTATTATTTTATATGGAAGGTTCGATGTAAAACTTAATCCGTGAATTTAATTATGCAAACTTATTAATTATAAAATAGATGCAAGGCTTTTAACGCATTTTTAATTTTCCTATAACTATAATTTAACTTTATTTTAATTATATTATGCAATTCTTTAATAAGGAAGAATATTTAAGTTAAAAATTATTATTCAGTCGATCAAATATGCTTGGAAAGCATTTGAAATTTCTTTATTTCTAATTGTAGATATATAAAACGAAACAATTATACGATATATCATTTGATGCTTATATTTCATTTTTGCTGTACTACAAAGAAGCTTAAAATAGATTTTTTTTTTATTTGTTTCTTTATCCCTTTCTCGAGGGTGGAGAAGAGATTCGGTTCTAAGAAAAATTGACGCTGGCCAAAGTTAAATCCTTACGTTATTCTTCAGTATGGTTCCCTCCGATTTGTACTCAGTAAAAATATTTCGCAGCCAAACCAGTTTGGACCAGGAAAACATTGGAATCCTTCTTATTTCTTTTTTTTTTATTTCTTTATTTTAGCATTCACCGCCAACAGCGTAAAAAGAAGGAACGCGAGTCCTCATGATTCTCTTCTCGTAATTCCTCATTTCTTTTTTTCTTCTTCCTTCCTTTTTTCTTTCCTTTCTTCCTTCCTCATTCTTTTATTCCTATTGACCGGCCGGTGAACCTTTGCTAAAATTAGTCACTACAGACTCCAAATCGTTAGGGTCATTATTCTTGAAAATATCTTATTTTTACGTAGAAATTCTTCGTTTCATCGATTCGATTCTTTATCTTTGGGATTAAAATATATTTATATTTAATCGAAAAATTCAATTCGAGTTTTATAATTTGTATGAATATTGAAAATAATTTCGTCTATGTTAATAAATGATAAATTAATAAAAATTATCTTAGAGAATAGAATGTTCGAAGAATTTTCTAAGCATTTCTAATGATATTAATGCGACAATAAATTTTTCTCCTATACATTTCATTCAGCTATTTAAAAAGAATACTTAATAATTAGTAATCATGAATATACCTTTCCAATTATTCTTAGAAAATTGTGAAGGATATTCACACTGTACTTTTTAATATTTCATATTTCGCAATGTCATGAGTACAAGTCAAAAACTATTAATCGTTTCCACCAGAGATTCTTTGTGGAGAATTGCTTACTATTAAATTGCCGCTACTCATGCCGCTACTAAAAACGTAGGATGTATAGGAAGATGTAGTTTAATTTTTTGGAAAATAAATATTTCACAGGTTTTGGAATCGCTAACTGTGAATTTGAAATTATTTTTTTGAAACAAAATAGCGGAAGGAACATTCCGGACTGTTTTATTAAAAATTTATTCAATCTTTCTAAAATTTCTTAATTCCTAAAATTAGATTTACAAACCGAGCTATTATAACTCTTAAGTAGATTTCGTCATTAGTTACCAATAAATTTATGACTTGCATAAAGATAATTCTTATTATAATTCTAAGTAATGTTGTGCATTATCGTACAAAATTTTTGATGAAAGCAGAATCGGCTAATTTATGAAACTAATTTTTAGATATTTTGTCAATTAAAAGTTCAATAAACAATTTAAACTAAATTAGAGTAAATCTATTCATAATTATCTTTTATCTAGAGCATTTTGAATAAATTTTTTCAGAAAAATTTTCCGTTTCCCGGATTTGAAGCTTATGTGCTACGTTCGGATGCTTTGACGAATGATTCTTGAAAGGCAACGAATCTAAAGTATATAATATTCCAATTGACTCGTATATAATTCACATAATACTTCATCGTTTAAAAAACCACGAGTCTTGGAACTTTCATAATTTTTTTTCTCCTCGTGTAGGAATCATAAATATATGATAATATTTTATTAAAAATAATGACTATTTTTTCAAAATACTGTCCAAAAATTTGAATAAATAAATAAACATTTTAATACAATAAATAACTAGCTGTAAAATTGATACCTTCTTTAGATAAATTTACAGTAATATATAACATATCTAACTAAAATTATGTATATGTATGTCATACATATAGAATAAAAATGTACATCTTAATGTACAAGATAATAATGATTTACTAGCGCGACCGCTTATCTACTTTCATGAATGACAATTGACTCAAATTATGCACAAATGAATTAACTTTTAAATGAAACGAAAAGTATATATGTAATACGAAACGAATTTTCTAATTTTATTATCTTTATTTCGCAAAAAAAATTGTCATTCACAGATCAATATTTATAGCTTACGATTATTAATACTACCAAGTCAAATAAAGAAAATAAACAGTAATATTAATTATATTATTCCATTATTTTCCATTGTTCCATAATTCTCCAGTTTTCCATAATTCCATTAAAAAAATTAAATTTTTTCAATTTGAAATGATTTTGGATATTTGGAAATTTTTTGCATAATCCAGATATATCATAATTACGTGATGTAAATAATTTATACTTATATAATTTTATGTAAAATTATATCCACAAGTAATTTTTGAAGTTATATTTCTTTTGCCACGTGAGGGAAAAAATGATGAGAATGAATTTTTACGATGCGCGCGCACAGCAACACAAAAAAGAAATTTAACAGGATGAAGTTAGTCAATATTTATTCGATATATTCAATATATATCTCTTATTCCGTATTTCTATATGCAGAACATGTGATTTTATGTGTTTTTTATTATTACCTGTACTGTGTGTGGTGATTGATATTAAACAACTATTAATACCTTCAAAAACATTGATTGTTTGTGAATATTAGTAATAAAAGTTATTTTTATAATCTTTTTAAAAATATTTTTGCATCACTGAAGTTAACTGAGGTATTTATTATTTGTTTACATTATTTATAAATTATTTTCTACAATAAATCTTATTTATTAAACTATAATCTCTTACAGCTTTCTTATTGATCAGTATCAATATATATTTAAATTTCTTTTTCAGTTTTCGAAATGCTTAAAATTAATGCAGAGAACATTACTATTACTATCGTAATAAAAATGTACCTAAATAGTGACAATTAGTAAAGACATCCAACATTTTATCAACCAAAAGAGAGGCTTGACAGTGTATACTTTCAATTGTCAAAATTTGCTGGTTCACTCCAGTGATCAGATTGATTCAATTCTACAAAAATCTTAAATTAAAATGTTGAATGAAATTTGATTATATGATAATGAGTCTGTTAGTATACCAACTTTCAATTGTATAATTCAATACAAACGATTAAATATTCGAGCTGGAGGAGTTGCTATATATCACAATGCAAAAGATACAACTAACACTGTGACCGTGACTATCGACCGTGACTATGACTGTGAGGCAGTCTGACTTTGTTAGTTTAATGATTAATTTAAATCAATCAAGAATTGAAGATATTATTCAATTTTTAAAACGAACTCTATTTTCATATACTACAATTGTACTACATTTATATAGGTAAAAGTGAGAATAAGTTAACGATGATTTTAAGTGGAGATTTTAATGTTAATTTCAATTTAGAAAATTCTGATGTACTCATTAACTTTTTACAGATACATGAAGATTTAAATCTTTTATTAAATAATGACCAAGCAGTTTTTGAAACTCAACATGGTAGTACAATTGATGTTGTATTTATACGACATTTAGATAACGTTTCTACTAGATAATTTATGTTATATTTTAGCTACCATAAATCTTTTGTAATTCACATTCCCATTGAATCCCAATCAGATTAAATGACGGATGCGAATTAATTAAATTTCAATATGTATAAATTGTATATAATATAATATTTTTTTTGTCAATTATGTAAAAATAATTTAAGCATATATACTTAAACGTTATTTCAATTAGATTATAGTTATTAATTAAACCTTTGTCAATTATATTTAATATCTTTATTTTATTATTTTATCGTCATTTCTATAAATTAGGCATTTCTTTAAATATTGGCACGTGGGATAAAATTGTTAGAGTTATTTTTGTATTTATTGAAGTTACATTTTTGTTTTGTTATGCAAAAGAAATAAAACTTCTTATGTGAATACAATATATTATAATTATTGATCCTTATATGAATCAATATATTATATTATTGATCCTACGAGTTTTCGTATACGAAGGTTCTATTGACTGACACAAATGAGAATAATGAAAAAAAGGAAACAAAAAGAGAAATAAAGAGTGATAGAACGATGAGATAAAGAGAAAGAGATATAATAAAAATTGAATGAAAAAAAAATAGTAGCTTCTCGCATTACGATCATGACCCTTTTTCTACGATTGTAATATTGGAAATGAAGTTTTTACTTTCTTTACAAAGCTTACCAACGACATAAAATTAATTTTCCAGAGAAAATCGATCGAACGCGAGCTATCTATTTTTTCTCTCTTAAATACGACAATGTGACAACCACGATCGAGCTTTTTTTCTCATTATAGATAAGTGTACATAAGTATATGTATATGCACATATGCATACTGCATATATTTTATTTCCGGTCAAACTAAAGTTCGTTTCAGTTCCTTGTTTAAATTCGAGATCAAATGATTATACTAAAGACAAAATATGTATGTATGCGTTTGAATAGAATTAATCGTATATCCTTTATTTTTGTTTTTTTTCTAAATTTTTTTTCTCTCCCGTTTGAAATTTAATTCTCTTCCTTCCGTTTAAATTCTTCTCTTTGTATAAAAATCGATCGGGCATTAATGGTAATTTTTTTTTCTCATTGCACTTTTTTTTTACTCGTGAATAATAGTAGAGACGATGAAAAACAGCTGCTAGTCGTGTTGTTAATGATTTGTGGTGGAAACAACAGGAAGGTTTCTTGTTCATTGTGTTGTACCGCTAAACGATTATGACAATGGTTAATTGTAGTCCGAAAATCTTGATAAAAATTTAATTACTAAAAACCAAGCGTTCTTTGTTACAATTGTTCCAACATAAAGTAGAATAAAAACAATAAATTATCGTTACGCATTGTTATTTGGAAACTTAAGAGATCGGAAGATTGTAATATTTATGAGAGTTTGAAAAAAAGCATAGAATTTGTTTGAAAGATGATTTAAACAAATCTGCAAAACTTTGCGCGTTTAAGAAGTGTGAAAATTTGAAAAAAAAAAGAAAATAAAAAATATCCAACACGATACCTAAGTTTTTTTTATACTTTATAAGATGCAACTTTTTTTCATTTTTTAATGTTAAAGAAAAGTAACTTTCTATTATTAAGAACTTTAAACTTTTGATTTTATTCTTTGCTCTTGCAATCTCATCTTCGAGACGGACAATGAAAATAATTGGAAACGTTTGTAGAAACTCAAATGCAAGCTGAGAATTATTTAAATGGGAATTATGCTCAATTTCCGAGAAAATACTGTAATCGTTATCAATTTGTAAGAAAAAAATAAAAAAATAAAGAAGTAATTAGGTAATAATATTTTTAAAAAAGTTTGTTCATTCAATTCAGAATTCTTTCAAAATGAAAATATGCTAATAATAATAAAGACGATATTTTTAAGTACTTCTTCTAAGTCAACTAGTTTTTAATTGAAAAAAAGAAAAAAACTATCACTTTATTTATGTTATTTTCCTCTACTTTAATTTTTCTTTCATTTTTTTTCTCTTTAATTTTTCACATGAGTACGTTTTATTCGTGTTATTTTATCGATTAGCGAGATTTTTTTCTTTTTTATCAATAAAGCTTTAAAAAGGCACGACGAAAATTTTCGTGTAGTATTACTTACGTTTTTAAAATCAACCTCTTATAGGTTGTAGAAAGATGAAAGTTTAACTTGTTAAACGAAAAGTTAAATTTCGAATTACTTTCATCGGGTTTTCTTTTCATATTTCTCTATTATCTATAGCAATGGACATGACCATAAAAACTCGAAGGAAAATATTAAGAATTTTGATTGGCTTTCTACAAGCTCATAACGATTTTATAACGAGCAATACTATGATGTCACTTAATTTATTTTTCTCTGCAATCGTGAAGTACGTAAACATAACTTAATTGATTTAATCTAACCGAAAGAACACAGACATACACACATACATATATATATATATATATAAACGTACAGTCTTATTCATATGAATATCAATTATTAGAGCAATTAATTTCATGCTAAGAATAAAACTCGAAGTTCGATTTAATAATGAAACTATGGAAACGTTGCTGTCTAAAAATAAATTACTTGTTAAAAGTTATTGATGGTAAAAAGAGGAAACTTGACTATGATGTAATTATAAGTTACCATTTGAAAATACCATTTTCAATTGGACATCTTAATTGATTATTTTCTAAAGAAATTCAATACGATCTTATCGATTATAGTCTTGTAAAATATTTCTCTTTCTCTCTTTCTTTTTCTCTTTTTTGCTACTTCGTAAAACGAAAATCATTCGAACAACTTTGTAAATCTACTATCGTCGATTTTAATTGATAGAAGACTCTAAGATTCGTTTTTTTTATTTATTTATTTACTTGGATTCCTTTCGACGAGATTTCGTTAAACTGCACCCTGAGGACAAATTCCGGGTCTTAAAAGGCTTCGCGGTCTACGAAAACTCGTCAGACATTTTGCAAGATCTCCTATATAATAGTAGATTGAATATTCGGGTGAGTGTGAAAAATGCAATCGCATAATCCATTAATCGATGACAACAAACTGCACACTGACATGAATGCAAGATTTTCTCTCTTGTCTTTGCATTGAAATATTTCGTTGTGGAGTGTTGCAGACGTTGACATTAAATGTTAACATCAATCTTTGGCACGTCTGGAACACGGTTGCGGAGGACATTAAGTGTTAAAGAAATTACCCAATTAGAAAAGACCGGTTTTTTTATTAACTTTTTACATAATGATGATATCATAAACAGATGTAAGATATTTTTTTAGTAACGATGATTAAATTTTGAATCCGTGACAAAAATCATCCAAGTTACAAATTTACAAAAAATGTATGTAACATTCTTTCTACTTATAACAAATAATTCCTTGATTGTGAAATTTAGGTATGGAATTTAAAGGTGTATTCTGACCCCACAAAATTTTTGAACTGGGTTCCTCAGAAGGTCAAACTGGCCTTGACTGTACCTGTAAATATTTCGAAGCTATCGTAACTTGTTTAGATTTTTTTTCTAAAACGCGTCCTTCTTTAAAACCAGTCATACGAAACTGACCGTTGTTGATAAATAGCCGAGTCGCCTTAAAGGGCACGAAAGCAACCAAGCCGATCATAAAATAAAAGATAGGTAGGATTAATGTCACGAAAGAACAAAACGCCTCCCTGTCGTTGCCTTTAAATACTATCAAGCGAACTATTGCTCAACGAGTTTTAATATGTAAGCGTGTAAATGTACAAATGTGCCATAGGTGATTCTCTTGATGACGCGTTTTTGAGGGATGGCTTATTGTGGAATAGAACAATAGCTTGATGATGGATGTTCGAACTATGAGAATAATTCAACTTAAGAATCTTTCACATGTTTTTTTCATTTATCAAATAAAGGATTAATGTTGTTTAACACTTGCCAATGTTAAACTTCAATAAATTGTGAAAGCCAATATCCTTGTTCATTTTATTTTTTTCTCTCACTTTTTTTTTAACACACTCGTGTATTCCTCTAACAAGCAGAAGTCATAACAAGTTCCACTCATTGCCAGATTTTTTTGAAATTTTATAAATTTGTAGGAAACGATTGTTCAGTGATTCCCTTACTCTTAGGATGCAACGTATAGTTGTAATGAACACCTACAAATTTATAAAGTTTCAAAAGAATCTGAGCGCTACTTGTAATAACTTCTCCTTGTAAGATAAAAAAATATAAAGAAAAGAGTTACAAGTACTTACATACGTACTTTCCAAGATGTACTTGGAAACTTGAACGAGTATTTTCACCGAAAAGAAATACAAAATCATTCCCATTCTATCCAGTATTAAAATACTAAAGGAAAGAAAACATGAAGACGTGTAAGATGTCTGTCGGACATTTCTTTGCACAAAGCAGCAAACGATTTGCAAGGAGCAATTTTCCATTAGAGTATCGACTCTACCAATTTAGGAATTCTCCTTGACACGTAAGTATATAATTACTGTCACACGAATGTTGTTTCTGGCTATCGTAGAAATAAAAGTAAAAAAAGAAAAAAAAAGGACACCAAATAATTTTTTCCGAGAACCAACAACATGCAATCTCGCTAAATCTTCATTGTAATCGATTCTTTCTATTATTATTGATTCTCTTACAACTATTCGCACCGACTTTTGTCATGAAAAAGATATTAAAGTAAAGATAAAAAACAAAAAAGAAAAACATAAAGAAAACGAAAAAAAATGTATTTCGTTGAATCAGTCTCCAGAATTTACTTTTTCAATTTTCCAGGACACTAATCTTTAACCATCCATTTTATTCTCTCAGGATAAATCGTCCCAACGTTAAAAAGAATAGTGGATGAAGTAGGAGAAAGTGATCGGGTGATAGAGAAACACAATGAAATGGAAAATGAAGAAAAAAAAACAATTTTAGGGGAACAAAAATGAGATTTGTAGGCAATTATTTAGGTATATATTTATGTGCAATCCTTGACATCTTTCAAAAGGGTGAATCGAGTTCTAAATTCTTTGCTTTACAAAATTTTATATGTAGAATAAAAAAGGATCTATTAGTTTAACAAAATTATTGAATAACATCGGAGAATAAAGTTTATTTGAATCTAGCAGATACATCGGTAAAACCACATAAAATAGAAGAAGACAGGAAGTTAGGACGCATTATGTCATATAATGTTTTTTTAATTTTTATTTAATAAAGAAAAGAAGTCTGTCCTAGTTCTAAGAAATAAGCGAGAATGGTTATTCTCGATAGAAATAGAAATGCACTCTCAGTTCCAACAACCAACCGGTTGTTACATCTTTTCCTTTTCGTTTTATAATACGAAGTATTGCAATTACTTACTTATCTGGGCCAGATTGAAGATCACTACTACACAGATGTTGTTTAATATAAGCTGGCATTGAACGCTACTGTTGTGAGAATTATTTCTCGTATTCCGAGAAGAAAAATCTGTCCAAGAAAATACGTACTATAATAAATAATTTCCTTATGCATTGAGAAAATATTACGATTTAAAAGAATTTATGGAAATTTCATTTTATTTCGTTTCGACAATATTTCGATAAATTCTGGAGATAGTAAATTGTAAAGTTCATTTTGATCGAATTTTTAAGGAATATTTGGATTATGTATACGAAATATGTAAATTACATGAACTTATGTCTATGTGTGTATGGCTATTTAATATTATCTAAGTTTATAAGACGTAATGTAGGAATTTTTAATATAAAATATATAAGCAGTGGTTTACCTATAAATAATAATGTATTATAAAATATGATATTAAGTTGTTTGTAAAGTAATCTCGTTTCTAAATGGTAAATAAAAAACGATTATTTTTTGCTCATTAAATTAATACGTATAATTATATATACGAGAGTAAATTAAATAGTTTGAAAGCTTAACAAAAAAAAACATTTTTTTAGATAAAAGTGAGTTTAACAGGAATCAAAATGGTTTCGATATTAAGCTCAAGATATTTCAATTCTCTCACATATTAATTTTAGACAAAAATGCCTATTAATTAATAATAATAATTATTATATTAGTATTGTTTACATAAATATATAAGATATCAAAAATATCTTTAAATAAAAAAGTACTATAGTGTTAGATATGAGATATACCAAACATTTTTTCAATAGTAAATATAAGTGTGTGATTGTTGTGTGTGTATTATTTATTAACATGTAAAAAATTAAATATCTTCGATATGAAATATATTTTTTTTAAATATACAGGGTGATCTGTAACTGGTGGTACAAGCGAAAAGGAGGTGATTTTGTATGAAAAAATAAATCGAAAATAAAGAATAACAATTTTTTGTTTGAGGCTTTGTTTTCGAGAAAATCGACTTTGAATTTTTGCAAAGTACGACTTTTCGTTAGGTCGCGTCAGTCACGGGAAACTGACGTTCAACTATGTTTTCAATACTTAGTAACGATTGTGGCCTAACGAGAATTTTCCTAAGAATTCCCGTGGCGCTCAACGTGTTATTCTATGATATTTTATTTCATAGGCTTATCGCAGGATTTTATTTAACAGGAATTGAATATTAAGAAAAATAACAAAATATAAGATTTATGGTCTAAAAAGATTTGATACCGAACACTAATCGATTCTGATAGTGTTTTGTGATAAAAGTCGGATAATAAAATAATAGGTAGAAAAACACTTCCGTGATATTGGAAGTATTTATCAACATAATTTCAATCAAGACAATGATCTACAATGAGATCCGTTCGAGATCCAACAATGAGACATGATTAACACGTTGAGCGCTACGCGAATTCTTAGGGAAATTCCTGTTAGGCCACAATTGTTACTAAATATTAAAAACGTATTTGGACGTCAGTCACGCGTGACTGACGCGGCCCAACGAAAAGTCGTACTTTGCGAAAATTCAAAGTCGATTTTCTCGAAAACAAAGCCTAAAACGAAAAATTGTTATTCTTTATTTTCGATTTATTTTTTCATGTAGAATCACATCTTTTCGTTTGTACCACCAGTTACAGATTATCCTGTATATTACTTTAAAATCTACTATCACTTATTGATCAACCCAATATAAATTTCAATATTACTAAATTATCTTACTAATTATTGTGATCTCGCGATGCTTCGAAGATGAGATGTTATTTGATACAGTCATTAATCTAAGAGGATCTTTCGTAGAAAACGAAATACTAGTTTAAAGCCGATATTAATCTTGTGATATCCTTTAATATCGTAAAGACATAAGCCATGCTCCTGCTATTACACTGAAGAATACAGATTACGAAGATAATTTGTCTTAAGATGTAATAAGTAAGATGTGGTGCTTAGGATAAATTGTGTTTTTATGAGTAATCAAAAGTACTCTAAAGTACGAAAGTTACGAAAAAAAATAAAGATCAGTTCATGTTCTACTAAATCTTGGGATTCATTATTGTAGCTATAATGAGTATGCTCTTAATACTTGTTGGTTTAGATTGATCAATATTCATAACATTATTACTTTTAATATTCTTTGTTAATGTTTTAAATAAATAGTTCATATTTATATTAAAATATTTGCATGTATAATATAAGCAATTAGTATTTTAATAATATAAAAATTACTTTGAATCAATGTATACTTTAAATCAATATGTGTGCTACAAATAAAATCTTTGGGACAAAAATAAAATTATGATTGGACGATGCAAACTCGTAATAACAAATAACGATAGTCCAACTGATATTCTCTAATTTTTTTTAGTCTAATTGCGAGCTCTGTAGAAAAGTTTATATTGAAAATTTTGCCATTCTGTATGGTTTGTATTTCCTTTGAAAAAATTATTGTCAATTACAATGATCACATATTGAATTGAAAAGCAATAACTCGTAATAAAAATGACAGAGAATATTGTTGAATTAATAAAAATATCAATGAAATTAAAAAAAAAAAGAAATAAACAAAAAACAGAAAAAGAGATAATAAACCTAATTAATTTAATAACATTGCTTTTGTGTATTATAAAATAGAAAAAAAAAAGAGATTCATTTTGATTTTTTCTCTTTTTTTTGGCTACAAAGAAAAAGTTTACGAAGGATTTTCTAGGGTTTTTTAAACTCTTTCATTCTTTTCCACTTTGATGATTCATATTTTTTTAAGCCATCCCTTTTATCCTATTCTAAAAGATTCTTCAACAATTTAAAGGAGATGAGATCTTAAATTGTAGTCAAAGAAAATAGCAGAGCTTTTATCGCGAACTCTATGTTATATCCGTTCTAATCATAAAGTCAAATCCCGTTTCAAAGATTTTCCGATATTATCTGAGATCCTTCGAAATAAGAAAGAAAAGAAAATTTACACGTTATCGAAATTTCACAAGAAAAAGACAGAATATTTTAAGCGCGATGAAAACAAAAAATTCCTTTACAATATTTTCTTATTGTTATTTACTAAACTAAACAAAAGCATCAAAGATAACGGAAACTATGTCGTAGAAGTTGAATCATTCTTAAATCCAACAATTTGTTCATTTTGAAATTTGTAAAATATGATTAAACAAATGAGAACTAGTAATATCAAGTCTTCGAATTTCTTTTAATATTTTAATTAAAGAAAAGATATTATTAAATAATCACCATCAGTTTTTTTTTACTTACGAATGCAAATTATTTTTGAAAAAAGAAGTATATTTTAAAAATATTTTCTATTTTTAAAAATTTTTCATATTAACAAAAATTAAGCCATTCCTCACGTGTAATTGGCCTATTGTTATTCACTAAAATTTTCATTTTATGTCACAGTTACTATATGCATGCTTATCAAAAAACATGAAAAAACTTTAATTTAAAAACCGAAAGGTCAAGACAAAACTTATACAGTTCAATCAATCGATAATTAAACCGTCGATAAATTTAATCGGTCGGTAATAAAAGCATCAATAACAAATAATTACAATGATCTCTACCTTATCATTCGTCGGATAATTTATTTTCGTCGATAAATAAATTTTATCGACCGAGAATAAATAAATAGTTTAAATATAATAGTTTAAAAAAAAGATTACTACCTTTTTCTCTAAAAAAAAAGTTGAAATTGTCTAATATAAGAGGAAGTTAGTCGTTCTCCTCATAAATTTTTCTTTGTTAATTCTCGAGTTAGTAAAGCTACAACATCATTACATTAATCTTAATTGACCCGTTTACATTCGAGCGTTTTAAACTCAAGGCTCTTTTCCTAATGCAAGATTTTTTTAACGATTCTGAAATAATAACTTTCGAGAATATCCACCGTTATTAGGATTATTATTAAAAAAATTATAATTAAAAGTAAAAAAGATTATACGGAAACGAAGATACATGAGACTTAATGACAACAAATAGAAAAGATTAAATATTTAGAAAAAAAAAAAAAAAAATATATATATATATATATATATATATATAACATTTTATATCTCGCAATATTAAACAAAAAAAAAAACTAAAGATAAAGTCTCCATCGAATAATGTAAAATTGATGGAAACTTCCTTTTAGCTTTTTCATCTCCCTGACCATCGGATACAAGAACTATGGGATGATTTTGACTCTCCAGATGTTTCCTTTTCCCCCTAAATCTTTTTTTTTATTCTCAAATTTCCATTTTTCTTTTACAGTCCCTTAAAGAATACAAAGAATTATTCTAAACTGAAAATGAATAAAGAAAAAATATATATATATATATATATATATATATATATATATATATATATATATATGTTAATTTTTTTAAATGGGAAAAGATGAAAAGTATGCAGAGATTCTCTTATAAATACATGATAATTTTTTCGTTTCTTTTTGTTATAATTTCTTCACACGTTGTAACATCGAACAAATAAGTAACGGTCACAACAAAAAAATATTATTACCAATAGAAACGTTTGCAAAATATTTACGAAAATAAATATGGAAAAATAAGAAAAAGACTTCGGTCCGTGTGAAAAGTTCACTAACGAAAATATATACACTGACGTTATTATAATGTGTACAAATATAAACATTTAACTTTTTAAAATATATGTAAAGACAATTTGAATGACGTTAAAGTCGTGCCCCTCTCTTTGTTTCGTAGTATGTTGCACACAGATACTTTTATGTTAGTTACGACATAAACGATACGACGCAACCCGACGCTACGACGATGACGATGGAAATAGGTAGGAGGGGATGGAAATGATGGGAAGAGAAGGACAAAACGAAAAAAGAAGTAGAAGAAGTGGAACAGGAGGAGGAAGAAGAGAAGGAGGAGGAGGAGGTGAAAAAACAGGAAAGCCACTACTAAATCGTATCGGTCAGAACATAACGCCGGCAAACGGCTACGAGACTGCGTTTGGAGTTTCTTTTTCTCAAATTTTTTGGAAGAGAAATAGAGAGAAAAAGAGTTTATCTATGTGCGACTATTATATTTAAAAAAGACAGAGAGAGAAAGAGTGATTTTGGTTGATCTCGTACACAGAAAAAGAACTTTTGGCAAACAGTGACGATCAAGCAACTAGATTTAACCGATTCTATCTCGGCAGAGTGTGATACTTGCGTAGTTATCATCGTTATTCTGATTTACTTTCGATTGAATCGTTCTTTCTTCATTTTTTTTTTATTTATTTATTTTTTTTCTTCCTATTTATGTTTTTTTTTTAATTTCAGTTTTTTTTTCCTGATCAATTTTTAAACAGTTCGTGTAAGAAAAATTTCTATCGCGAGAATTTTGTGTTCGTTTGATTAAGTATTCCTTCTCATTTTTCACTGATTTTACCTTATGCAGTATTTGATAATTTTCAATTAAATATTTCAACGAAGATCTTTTTGCTATTATACACTTTGTGATAAAATATAAGAGGAAGAAGAAAATGACTTGCAATATTAATATAATGAGTAAGTACAATATAATTTTATTTTTTGATTATTTTTTAATTATTTACTTATAAATTATTACTTATTAATTATTTTGATTACTTCTTACATTATTTAAATTTTGTATTTCCTATGATATATACTTACATAAACTAACTTCTACTAACTAATATAAATATCGATAGATAGATATACCATCGATATCGCGATGGTATTTAAAGTTTATTTTAGAATCGTAATTAAAAAGCAACAAAACGTTCGATAATTTGTACAAGTCGAATTCTTAAAAGAATATTGTGTGTGTCTCATCAGTAAAGATAAGCTTTTATTTTCTTTTTTAAAGAAAAAAAATTGTTTCTATTTTGGGCTATAACGCCAAACAAAAAAATTTGGTTTGAGTGAATATTTCTACATGATCCGATTTTAAATCTCAAAAAATTACCATTTTTATTGGTCAAACTTACTTATGTTAATAAAAAAACAAAAAATGACGAAGCCAGGAATATTCTTCCTGATCAGAAATTTCGGGCAGAGTTCAACGAACTCGTTTGTCATAAAGAAGTGGAATATTTTAGGGAAATATTTTATTCGTAGAAAAAATAGTTAGACATTAGACAGATGTTAAATGCTATCTATAATCGCAATGAATGATGAGTTAGGAGAAATGAAAATGAGAAAGAGGAGAAGAAAATAAAATCAAGTAAAGTAGAATGGAATAGAATGAACATAGAAGAAAAGGCAGTTAATAAGTTTCGAAGTTGTTTCGAGCGTTAGATAAAATGAGATTATCGGGATCTTTTTAATAGCTCGACCTGAATTAACTAACTAACAAATGCGACTAACGATTATATCTACGCGAATCCACGCGTTAGTTTATATACTGTGTACGTTTTGTGTTTTTAAACCTGACGTCAATTTCTATTTCGGCAGTGTGTCTCTTTTCGTTTGGTCACAGGCAAAGAAAACGCAAATAGATGCTTGAAAATTTGCACGAGTCCAAGTTCTGGGTGAAGGTTATTATACAATAGATTATGTTAAATAAAAGAATTGCCAAAATTCTATAGTTTTATCGAATACTATTCTAAATTTCTTTTTTTTTAAAATGTGACTTTCACGTTCAATAATTCTATTATACACCATGAGTAGGTTGAAAAATTTTTAATCTAACATAGAAAGTATTTTATTTTCCTTGAATTTAAAAATAATTTTATTTTAAAGCTTTAACAAAAAAAAACTAATATAGAAATAATAAAGATAAGGAAAACAAAGAAAAATAAATCTTTCGGTAATTTAATGTTCATCCTTGAGTATCTATTAACAAAAATTCAATCGTTGAAATAATAGCGTAATAATTTACTATTATAGTTAAAATGTAGATACATATATTAAGACGGAAGATAAGACATGCATGATTTGTAAAATTATCAATGATAATAACTACATATATATACTATATGTTACTATGAAAAATCGAAATTGGATAATATCGAGATTTACATGGTCATTTGGTGTATGACCAAATTAATAATGTATTAGGTCTACCGGAAAGTTCTGTCCATTCTGACAAATACCGATTCAATTTTTCATCACTAGGGATAAGACATTTAAAAAAAATTCAATATATAAATTGTCATCAAACTGTGGTAAGAAATTATAAATAATGATAATTGATAAATATTAATCACTTCAAGAGATATGAAAATTTATTACTTTTATTTTATTCTAAAAAAGGACAGAACTTTCCGGTAGACCTAATATAGTAAAACCTGTTTTTGTGCGGTTCTTTTTTATGCGATTTTAATTTTGTGCGATTTGTTTTGTGCGATCTTTTTTTCATGCAATTTTTTTCGTGCGATTTTTTTTTATGCGGTATATGAATTTCAGCGGCGTTGGCACCAGTTTAATATTTCCTATCAGTGTACATATACATGTATAGACAAACCCTGACTACGTGGACTCCTTGACGATAATGGAACCTTATACAATCACTGGATCAGGGCATAATCACAAATTTTAAGAAACATTATCTCAAATTAACTTTTAGCTACATTCTGAAAAAACTAGAGAACGATGAATTAGACCTGACTAAAGTTTCGAAAAAATTCTTAATTTTAAACTGCATAAACCATATTACTGCAGTAATTGGTCAAATAAAACAACACACATTAAATTCGGGCTGGAAAGCGATCTGGCCTGAATGTGTAATTAATCGAAATGTAACCGAAAACGCGTCCACGTTATTATTTGAAATTACTGCACTCGCACATATGGTAAGATCAGCGGAGAGGGCTTTGATACTTTCGGCGAAAATGATCCGGACGAAATGATTGAGGACGAAACTGTCAACGATAGTGACATTATCAATAATTTGATAGATTATAAAGACAGACAAGAAGAACTGGAATCTATTACAGCTGATAAAATATATGCAGGGATCCGGATTTCTAAACAATTGGAAATGCATTTTCTTAAACTAGATACTAATTCTTAAAAAAGCTTGAAATTCCAAAAAAAAGCTAAGATCGTGCATTTCTTGCTATCGTGACGTCTACAAGCAACTGACCAATCGACTGACGTCACAAAAATTGATCACTGACTTTTTGGTGCCAAAATCAATAGAAATCGTATCTTCAAGCGACGAAAGCGATATTAAACCAATTCGTCACAAGAAAATGCGCGTTTTGGATTACGAGTAGCAGTGAATTATTTAATGTATATTTTGAAAATTTCTGCATGTATACAATGAAAAATTAAGTGTTTTAACAATATTTCCAGGTCTGATTTACTTATTTAATTTGTTGGAAAGCATTTTCTGCTTTATTTTGTAAATAATTGATGTATTTTCTAAGTGTGACTTTTTTTATTCGGTCCCTATCCTCTGCATAAAAACAGGTTTTACTGTATAAAAATAAACCCAAATATTCGGTCTTTTAACGACGTCTTCTGTACATGTTGACAAGCAATCTTGTGAATCTTGACATTTTTCAATTTCGATCTTTTACGGTAACATATATAAAAGAAGAAGAAACAAAAAAATACACAACTGAGTAGATAATATGCGATTAATTTATGAGTGAAAAGAGTAAAACTACGAATCATTGCTAAATCTAATAATATTCTAAGTCATAAACCGTATCATCACGCGAGTTAGATCAACGCGTAATATACTCATAATAGATATGCGTGTGTAATAGACTCCCTCGCGTCTACTAACACGAGAAACGAGAACGAACAAGCACGTTGATAAGTTCATTTAACGTTCATGGACATCCGGCCTACTCTCCTCACTTCTCGTATTATTAAATATTTAATAAACCGTTTTCTCATGACGCATAATAAACGTAATACAGATAAGAGGACTCGCATCATGTTTCGTTAGATTCTCATTCTTCCTCCTCCTTCTCCTCCTTATCATCTTCCTTCTTCTCGTGATGAATAAAACGAACCTTTTTAAAGTCAATCGATTAGATTTAAACGATCAAGCTTTATTCAATCTAAAGGAAATTTGATCTAATCTTCTAATCCTTATCTAATCCTCCTATTCGTCGTACGTACGATGCAAATCGCTAAATCGATAATAATCTCATACCGATTAATCAAAACTTCAAATGGTATTTTTAATCAGAGGAGAAGTAAATTGTTGTGTTACGTAGATTGCGTTTGCGTAATAAGTAATAACGATTGAAATTAATTGTTTGAAACTAGCAACCTTATAGAGTACAAACGATCTTTTATAATGTACCGTGATTTAGTATATATGTACTTTGTCATAAACGAACATCTCTTTCAAATTTTTTTTTTTTATATTTCAAGAAAGAGATCCTTGTATTACTTCAAGGAACGCGATAAACGATCAAAAAAAATTATAGATGATTTATTTGCGATAAAAGATTGCAAAAAAAAAGAACCTAATTATATTATAAGATTTCTTTGAATTTATTTATTCCGTTATGAACGTTTTTAATCTTCCCCTTTTTGTTTTTTTTCCATTTCAAAAGATCGGTCTTTCGGATCAGAGAGAGAGAAAGAGAGAGAGATAGAGAGAGAGAGAAAGTTCGAAGTTCAATGTAAAAAGATGAAAAGGTCATGGAATCTGGTTATTATTTTCGTTTTTGTTGTACCAATAAAAGTTTAATTCAGGGTCCACTCTCGTTTCCGGCCTTGTGAGATTATAAAAATACAATTTTTCATAAAAATATTTAAATATGTACATGCATAACATCGTGTATGCACTGTAATATAGACATGCGTGTTAAAGCGATTACATTATGTAAAAATTGCTTATAGACTTTGATCTTTGCGAACGTGCGTTTGTCATCACCGTTTGTCGATGATTTCCCCAATACCCCACCTAAATTCCCCGTCTCCCCTCCTTTACCTCATTATCTTCTCTTTCTATTTGTCTCTTTCCCTCACCACGGTAAAGGTACATGTAATTGCAACACATCATGTTTTCCGTCAAACACTTAATTAAAATAATTTATCACTTTATTCCCTTTTTCAAAGAAATATAAAATTATAATGAATAATTGAAAAAAATGAAAGCGACTTTTGAGATATTCCGTGTCTCATTAAAAGTTGTTTACTTTGTAGAAATATGTATATTTATTTTTTCTTATTTTCAATAACGAATGATTTGAATTATCGGATTTTCAGATAGAATAAGCTGTCTCCAGGTACTGAACATTATGGTGATACTTGGTTTCATGTTGAATTATATGCTGCGCGTTAATTTAACGATAGCCATCGTATCGATGGTAATGCCGTATAATAAGTATTCACATTCCAATAATTCGCACGACATCATTCCAATTGACAATAAAACGATAACGAGTGACGCAATGATAACGTCAATAAATGGGTCGACTTTTACTTCAAGTGTACATGTACGTTTTTTCGTTTCTTTTCGAATTTTCTTTTTTATCAATTTTTAATTGAAATAAAATTCAATAGATCAACTAAAAAGAAAAATAAATTTCAAAGGTCTATTGATTTCTTTTGTAGGAGGAGCTTGAACAAACCAGGTATCCGTGGAATGAATACGAGGTCAATCTGATTTTAGGAAGTTTTTATTGGGGCTACATTTGTACGGAAATACCTGGAGGTAGAATGGCAGAAATTATTGGGACCAGAAGAGTCTTTGGTTATAGTATGTTATTGTCTAGCGCTATTACTCTTTTAACACCACTTTTTGCGACTTTTGGATATGTTGCTGTGGCAACTCTAAGAATTGCTCTTGGCTTTATGCTGGTAGGTACTGTTTACAACGATTCTTTTATTATATTAACTACTTATTTTGAAAATGATGTAAGTTCAAAGTCAAAAAAATCAAATTATAACTACCTACACACAATTATTAATTTTCTTTCCAATTTGGATTTATATCAGTTTCAATACATAATAAACGGTTTATTATATGCCTATATACATTTATATATTTTTTGATACAAATTATTGGATAATTTGATTTTATAATTCAGGGAGTTACTTGGCCTGCAATTCAACCTATGACTGCTCGATGGATTCCACCGAACGAACGTAGCAAATTCGTATCTAATATGATGGGTAAATTTCATGTTGTGTTTATATCAATGTAAAGATAGAAAGAGAGAGAGAGAGAGAGAAAGAAGTATCGAAAGGAAGTACATAATTCAATTTACATATTTCTTGTAGCATCCTCGTTGGGTGCAGCGATCACATTGCCAATTTGCGGTTTCCTCATTGCCTCTCTCGGATGGGAATTTGTTTTCTACGTAACGGGAATGGTCGGATTGACGTGGAGTATCGCGTGGTTCTATTTCGTCTATGATTCACCCTCGCAACACCCACGTATTTCTGTTGAAGAACGAAACTACATCGAAGAATCCATAGGAACGACTTCTTCCACCAAGGTACGTAAAAGATAGGGAGAGAGAGAGAGAGAGAGAGAGAGAGAGAGAGAGAGAGAGAGAGAGAGAGAGAGAGAAAGAAAAAAAAGAAAATAGAAAAAGATCTTTGCGCGTTTAATTAAATCAACCGGGTCCATCCTAACGAAATGAAAAAGAGCTTCCTTCTCTTAATCGTGCTTATATTTACACGTGATCGATCTTTCGAATGATTTAACGTTTAATTTTACACTTGGCATACTTTGAAATTAATTATTTGTCTTTTCATCTTCCCTCCTTTTTCGCACCCTTATTCTATAATATTATATATGTTAACATAGAGATTTTATTATAATTTTTTATAAATTATTATTTATAATTATAATATCGAGAAATTATCTATTTATCTATCCTATAATTCGAATTTTTTAACATTTTTTTAACGAACGCTATAAATTTAAGTCTTGTATTGCTTATTAATAATATGCATTTTGCAATTGTTATTAGCATTTTCCAGTACCGTGGAAATCAATTTTCACCTCGTTACCCGTTTGGGCAATTCTAATAACGCACGGATGTAGCGTTTTCGGATATTTCACTGTGGTTAATCAATTACCTACTTATATGAAATATATATTAAACTTTAACATCAAAGAGGTGAGTTATATCAGCAATTATAGTCAAGTATTGAATGTAAATGTAATGAAGAATAATTTCAGATTTTTCTATCCTTCTAATCGTTTTCTATAGAATGGAATATTATCTTCGTTGCCTTATCTTGGTAAATATATTTTTGCCTTGACAACAGCGACATTGGCCGATTATCTTCGTCGTACGAATAAACTATCGGTTACTGCAATTCGAAAAATTTTTACCACTTTTGGTACGTATTATTATGTTTATTTTAACCCGTTTTTTCAAAATTATTACCCATTCCTTCAGAAACATTAAAATATATTATATATATTTTCAATACGTTTTAATATGTAATACAATAATATTCAATTCTAATGTATTAGGTCGTTCGAATAATAATTTCGTGTTTTCAATGATAAATAAAAAACAATTTGTTTATATTTAAAATTCTAATCAGTTTTGCGCACAGTTGAATTTGATTAGTTTAATTTCTTAACTATTTCTTGTGCATATTATGAGATAATTATATATGTAATTTACATATTTTGAAAATATATTATTATTATTATTATTATTATTATTATTATTATTATTATTATTATTATTATTATTATTATTATTATTGACTGGCGTTCGGAACTCGAAAGTTCATTGCCGCAACTACCAAATTTCGCCAGTGTTCCGTTCTTGAGCGCGACCTCTTTATTTGTGGTTCTCGTACCTTATTTCCTTAAATAAGATCTCTTTTGAAAATAAATAGGATAATAGAATTAAATGTTAAAGTTTAACCGAAAAAGAAATTGTTTTTATGTTTCGTTCAAAATTTTTCATTTTGTCCTACGAAAATATTTTATATTGCCCATTAAATATTATAGAATAAATATGTAAATTAATAATGAAATGTATATTTTTCAGCCGTATTGAGTCCAGGACTCCTTATGATAGCTCAAGCATACCTTGGTCGTGATCCTACGACGTCCGTTATCATTTTTACGGTTGCTTTGACGATAAATGGTGCTGTGACAGCTGGTTATCTTGGTAACGGTCTTGATATCGCTCCCAATTTTTCCGGAACGATTTTTGGTATCGCCAATACACTTAGCTCGTTTGGTGGATTTCTTAGTAGTTTCATAGTTGGTACAATTACCTATCAGAATCAAACATATGAACAATGGAGAAAAATATTTTGGATTCTCGCTGGTACTTACTGTACAGGTGCTTTGGCCTTCGCATTCCTTGGCACGGGAAATTTACAAAAATGGAATTATCCTGATACTAAGAGTTATGAAAAAAATAAGACTAATATAGAAAACAACGGTGACGCTGAAATTACTGAACCACTGAATAATAAAACGCTTTCGTAAAATTAAAAGATAATTCAAATTCGTACCTTCCCAAAGAATTTCAAATGATCGACTGATATTAATAGTGAGCAAACATATAACAAGCTATGTCAAAGTTAAGAAAAAATATCCTTGTATATATACTTAGTATATTACTTTCTGTTGACACTGATTGGTACGTTACGATTTCAAACGAATCCAAACAAAAAAAAAAAGATATAATTCTAATAACTTCGAAACATTGATTAATATTATGAATTATTATAAAACCTAAGAGCAATTGTATTTCAATTATATTGCCGTATAAATTTATTATATGTACAAAGTATGACAAATATACGAGAAGTAATTTTTAATATTTAATTTTTAATTTAATATTAGACGAAATATTTATCAAGAATAAAAGATAATAAAGATAAGATTTTTTGTATATATACAATATAGAATTCTACGAAAGAGCGAGATAATATTAAGAAAACGTCGATAAGGTGGGCATTTGTAATAGATAATATGAACATCGAATGATATCTTATCGACCGACAACGAAGACTACAGATATAATTGTAAAGTCTAAAGAGAAGTGGCGCTGGTATTACCAATTTACGTTCAATATTTATAACTTTATAACAAAGGAATTAAGAGAGGAAAACAGAAAGAGAGAGGGAGAGATCTCCAATATAAATAATAAAAAGCATCTTCTTATACTTAATATTTGTAAAAAAGAAATATTCTATTTTGTTTTATTTAATTTGTTTGGCGCATCCTCATTTCTTGGATTCCTGGATTGCGTCTATCCTTTCGTGAACGAAAGAGCAGGAGGTGGAGAAGAGAAAAGAGGTTAAAAGGAAGAAGACGTGTGCTCTGAAGTGTTGGTAGCGCAAGTGCGTCGCGGTGTCCGGCGTAGGGGCGCCCTGCGTTGCGGTGGTGCTCGCCGTGACGCGTGGCGCTGCGGCGCTCCACCGATGTGCCAGGAAAGTAGAAATCCGAGGAGTTAAACAGCCACTCTAAGTGATTGTGCGAGGTCATTCCCGCGCTCTGCGATAATTCCTCCTACCCGCCATCTTCTGCGCCAGCCGTCAAGCGCACTGACGCGAGTGAACCATACCAACACGTACGCCCCCTATTCTACCGCCTCCTCTACCCCACGTGACCACTACCACCACTCACGACCTCATTTCTTTCCCCTCTGTGTCGTATGTAACGTGCGAAACTACTCTCCTTCCTTGTTTACTCTAACTTTACGTTCGAATATTCATTGAAGAAAGAAGCATTTGCAAACTCGATTTAAGTAATATTTTTATATAAATTGTAATAGACAATTTTTCACATTGTTTTATTTATATTTACAATTTATATTTTTTGCATGTATTTTTTACTCTAACGTGTATTTATAATATGTTATTACTTATGAATAATATTTAGTCGATTTGTACAAATTTGTATGTTTGTTTTTATAATTTATCAATAGCTTGATATTAGAAAGATTCTTAATCTATTATTTCTATTTCTTTTTAATAAATTGTTGAAGTTTAATTAACGTACATATAATTAGATAATGACAATTAAAAAGAGAAAGAAATGTATCGAAACACGGATAGTAGTGCAGTAATTAAATTGCTGCTCTCTCATAATATCCGCGTTTAATTATTTCATCTTGATCAAGACTCCAAGAGCGTCTTGTTAAATATATATTTTCTAAATACCTCAATTTACAAGAAATATAATAAACTATCAAGTAATACATATATGTTGCGTATATAATTACTTAATAAATTTCCTTTTGGATATGATTTCACATATATTATACATTATTTTAAAGACATTTCTTAAAATAAATGACGTGTGTCTTCCTTCCCTTTATAAGAAAGAATAACAATAAAAGGACACGCAGAAGACAAACGAGAAGGACGAGAAGGAATAAATATCCTGCGTAGTGTTGAGAGACGATTACAGGAATGCCTGGAATTCGTGGACTGCAGTACTGAATATTCAGTTGTAATGTCGAGATTACGCGGATAGCATGAAGTTAAAGGAAGAAGAGTTGGCTCGAGTTTGCCGCGCGGGACCGCCCGCTCGAAGAAACTTTTACCCGGCAAACAGAAAAGCGAGGAATTAAACGAATCACTATTTCTTCTGGCGTTCAAGTTCCGTTGCTTCGTCGGATCTCATATTATCCTGTTACCTTGTGATTAACTAAGGTTTAATCAGCTTTACAAGCTAAACTTCTTTTGTCAACATGCACGTGCATGATAATCCGATGCTATCTTTCCAGGGCTACCACGAGGCTCAATTGTCAGAAATGCTTTTCGTCGATATTACGCACCAAAGTTCCACCAAGCACTCGTAAAAAACACGTCTATGTATCATCGACAACGAATCGAGAAACATTATGTTTTCCTATCCGTCCGATCAGATTCTACCTTGGATCTCACGTGAGATCTATAAGTATTCTTTAACTTCCTTATCCTTCTGTAAGCCTATTATTCAAATTCACTGAATGTTAGACGCAGAGTCGCCTCTTTCGCGGACGAGACAATGAAGGTGAAAAGAGATAAAGACCGAGAGAATGGAAAGCGACGTCAAACGTATACCTATAGTTATTCTATTCTTTTTTATTGATTTAAAACTACTTTGCATTAGACTATCAGGATTTCGCGTATTCTCTTTAGTTTTATTGGAATACACTGCTACAGATTGCAAATTTTATTTGTCCTTTTAAAAGAAGAAAAAGAAAAAATATTTTTTTTCTACTTTTCGAAAGAATGCGAAGAAGAATTAAAGAGAAACAGAACACACATATGTAAATGTAAAACTATAGGGTCGCAAGGTATGGGATGGATGTATAAAGAGGAGTAAAACAAGAGGACAAAAAAAACCTTTTAGAGGCTGAGGGCTCGAACAACCTCTTTGTCCGCGTTGAACCCTGATTCTAGAGTTCGCAAATTGATCGCACAATGTTCGCGAACGCGCGAACAAACTCGCGGAACGTTTTTCACTGTAAGCCATTTTATCGGCTTACTTGAGTCTATCCTACGAAGACGATGTCGACGATTTGTCTCAATTTATTTCTTCTCTTCATCTTTTATAAAATATTATCCGATTTCTTGGAAATATAGAGGTGCAAAATATCATGTGCGGAGTATAGAAAAAAATACAGACATTGTGCAACGAATTAAGTACTACCTGAAGTGTAATTAACTCTGCGGGCGGTTGTCGCCATCGGGAAATTACGGCACTTAATGACGGCTTTACGTGAACGAGCATGATAAAAAAGATGAAGGAACAAGTTTTGCTTTGAAGTAACACGAATTTGATGGTGATTATCGCCTACTACTTACGATATAAGTATTGAAGTAAGGACGCAAGTGAGTAAGTAACCTTTCCATAGCAACATCGTTCAAGTCTCGATTGCTAACGAATTGTGTTTAAATGAGATGGGAAGATTCGTCAGATGGACTTTGAGAACATGACCATGGACCATAAGGAAAAAATGTCGGAAACTAGAGTTGAAAAGAAGAAGAAGAAGAAGAAGAAGAGGAAGAAGAAGCACATTCAAAAGTATTCTTGAGTAAGAGAAAGGTGCTGATGGCGGAGATGAGAAAAGAATAGTCGAAGAAAAATGTCGGAGAGTCTAACACATCGACACAGTATCTCTTCTCTCGGCAGCAGTTTACTTATGGCAGCCGCCCCCGATTCATGGGAATATCCTCCGGGCATCGAACAAAACGTTCCTTGCTTCCGAACGGTCTTCTTCTTCTTCGTTTTCTTGTTCTTCTTCTTCGTTTTCTTCTTCCTCTTCTTCATCGTCTTCTTCTTCTTCGTTTCCTTCGTTTTCTTCTTCCTTTTCTTTTTCGTCTTCTTCTTCATCGTTTTCTTCTTTTTCTTCTTCTTCTTCTTCAATTTCGATTTCGAGACACGAGCATGTAAACGGAGCCTCTTTTCTAGACGGTAATTTCCCGAGAATGCGCCGATAGCCCTTTCTTCGTTCGTGTCGAAAAACGCCGTACCTTTGTACCTTTCCTTTCTTTCTTTTCTTTTTTTTCATTTTTATCTCTATTCCTGTGATCGATGGAAGATGGTCCAGAAGCAAATACAACTGCTATACGTATTTTCAACTATTGCTATATCTAACATTGCATTGTTCATTTCTTAAAATAATTAAATTTCAGCTATAAGTTATAGTAACAAAAACCAAAAGAAATGTAATTGGTATTGAAGCTGTTTTAATAAAACGATATTCGCAATATAAGAGTATCATCAGTGCTCGTTAGTGTAGAAAAAAAAAGGAGAGTACATTGGCTTTGAGAGATGCAAAAAAAAAGAAAGAAAGAAAGAAGAAAAGGAAGACGAGAAGCAATGAGAAGGGAAAAGGGAGAAGGGAGAATGGAGAAGGGAGAAGGTGAGCAGGTACGTAGAACAGGTATGCGGGTGAGAAACACCCGAGGCGCATCCAGATCCGCCCACGTTTAAGCCGCACACCCGCGTTGCTAGCCGGCACTCTTCCATCAGGACAGGGCCCCTTCGGGCTTTTTTCGAAAGGAAGAAGAAAGAGAATCGTGGTAAAGTCTCTCAGAACCCAACAGCTCTTCCTTCCAGGTCTTCTCCACCTGCAGAGAGAAACACAACTCGTGCACGCGATCCATGACTCGAACACCCCCGCGGGCACACGCCGTCATCGCGCCAGCTTTCAGGAAGGAGGAAGACCTCAAGAAGAAGAAGAAGAAGAAGAAGAAGAAGAAGAAGAAGAAGAAGAAGAAGAAGAAGAAGAAGAAGAAGATGTTCAAAGTATGGAGAAAATATTTTATCTTGCTAATGTGTGTATCACAGATTTTTAAATAATATTCGGAGTATATAGATTTAGGATAAGATAAAAATTTTTTATTATGAACTTCTATAATATCTCTTTCTGTTTATGAAGATTAATTTGTTATAGTGTTTTGAAAATCGGATTAGATGTAAAAGTTTAAAAAATTGTTGTAAATTTACAAATAATCGAAATTTGGAAAATATGAGGGTGAAGAGTACACCTGATGATATGCAACCCAAAATACAAGTGCGTAGTCCGGCGCATTAATTCGAGGTGCAAAAGATTGCTTTGTTTTTTATTTTAAACTATATTTTATAGGTATACCTATCGAATGATTTCGTTACTGAGAAAAATTTTTAATAGTGCGATTGTTTTATGATAGATGAAAAATAAACACCTATGTATATATTGCAGTTACAACTTTATGTCGATCTTCAAAAAGCGTACGATTCAATAAAACGGGAAGAAATGCTCGAAATTTTAATACGGCAGGGGGTACCAAAAAACTGGTCAATCTGATTTAAGTTTGCTTAAAGGAAACTAGGGGTAAAGTGAGAATGGGTAATCAAATGTAGGAAGCTTTTAGTATGCATAGCGTGTTAAAACAGGAGAATGCATTGTCACCTCTTTTGTTCAATTTAGTACTGGAATTCGTTGTCAAAGAACTGCAAAAAAGTAAAGATGTTCTGCAGTTGAACAGGACAATGCAACTGTTGAACTACGCGGACGATATTGCTTTATTAGGGAACAATAAAGAGTCATTAATTACTAACTCGAAAATATTAATAGATAATACAAAAGATCTGGGGCTACAAATAAGTATGGAAAAAACCAAACATATGGTCACCGAGAGATCTTAGAATGTGCCTAATACTGGAACTTTGGTCATTCGGGAGAGAATTTTTGAACAGGTCAGCAACTTTAGGTATTTAAGATCGATCATAAACCAGACGAACGAAATTAACGAAGAACTTAAGAAAAGAATCAATTTAGGCAATGCATGCTTTTATTCGGTCAATAAATTTTTCAGCTCGCGGTTGCTGTCTAGGCGCTTAAAAATCAGGATATACAGGATAATCATCCTACCGGTAGTCCTTTATGGTAGCGAAACATGGTCGCTTACGTTACGGGACGAAAAGAAATTTAGGATTTTCGAAAACAAAGTTCTTCGTAAAATCTTCGGTGCAAAACGCGATGAGGAAACGGGTGAATAGAGAAAACTTCATAACGTAGAAATACATCGACTGTACATCAAACCGGACATCATTTACGTCGCAAAATCACGCCGATTAAGATAGGCTGGTCGAGTGGCGCGCATGGGGGAAGATAGAACGGTCGGTATACTGAACGTGAAAAGACCACTAGGTAGATCGAGACGTAGATGAGAGGATAATAGTAGAAGGGATCTGAAAGAAATAGGCAACGAAGACCGTGAATGGAAGGGTCGCGCTTAGGAACGAAAACACTGACGGAATTTGATACTTGCGGTAATGAATTTTCGAGTTTCTAATGGCAATTAATAATATTAATATTGCAGTTAAGTTCGCATAGATATATGTAAAGAAGAATCGATAAATAAATGGAAATGAATCGTATTAAGATCAATTTGATTTGGTCGTAGTGCATATCGATCCTTCGTGCATTATGTAGGTACTGATACAATTGGATAGAGGAGGCGGAGATGAACTTATAACGTACGTGGAGCGTGGGATCGTTGGGAGGAATCTTCTCTTCATCTTCTTCGTATTCTTCTTCTTATTCGAGAAGGTCGAACAATCGATGCACAGAGTGTATCGTAGGAGGGAAGAATTACAAAGAGTATGATAATGGCGAATCAGAATAAAAAGAGTTATATATTTAACTTCGATTTAATTAATAATTATGTTCTTCTCTACAATGTTCATTTTAGTCGATTTATGCAATTATTAATTATTTTTATTGTTTTACAATGTAGGCAGTCTAATACATTTTTTTTTTAGTTTAATTTAATATAATTATTTTTATATACGTTAACCTACATAATACTAGAAAATTACTTTAAAATTTAAAAATAATTTTAAGGTAAAGGCAGCGAGGAACACGTATAAAAATTACCGAATCACGGTCTGTGCGAAATTTTTTTCGTGCTACGCGACTCCTACGGTCGCTCGTTTATTTATTATATGATTAGCTTTAATTTCGAGACCACGAGGTCACGAGAAGTTTTCGTGACTCGGTAAGTTTCACCACCCGGGCTCAGCCATGGAACGGACTTTTTTTGTGAGGTTTCCATTATTACGTGGAATCAGAAATTCTCTCATCTTTTCTCTCGAACAATTTATCAAGGATTTTGAAAATTTATAAAGGATATCAATCGAATGAGATCACTGTTAAAAAAACATTTATACTTTGACGACTCAAGGGAGATAGAAAAAAATATGAAAATGAAAAAAAATTAAAAAAAATCTAATTCCCGGTAAGTTGGACTTTTTTAACGCCTACACGGTTGGTACTAATAAAAAGTAAACGATAGGCTTTGCATAATAAGCTTCTGGCGCCGATATATTATTTTTACAGACTCGTAATCGTAGATAGATAGATACATACCTATTCACTTACTTA